>LOEQ01013021.1:4109-18527 GCA_001685075.1 Bramus lutescens
GGTCCTCCCCCCTCCATCCAGGTCTAGGAAGGTGAGCATCCAAACAGACTAGGCTCCCACAAAGCCAGTCCATGCAGCGGAATCAAAACCAAGTGCCATTGTCCTTGGCTTCTCAGTCAGCCGCATTGTCAGCCACATTCAGAGTCTGGTTTGATCACATGCTCCATCAGTCCTAGTCCAGCTGGCCTTGATGAGCTCCCATTAGATCAGTCCCACCGTCTCCGTGGCATACATACTGTCTTAACTGTACCTCAAAGCACCGTCATCTTTTTGCTATGCCATTCCAATATTCTAGTAAGTTCATCTTCAGTCCACCACCACGCTTCCAGCCTGTTGTCTCTTGGCAAGCAGAGAAGTATTGGTAAACCATGATGGAGACTCAGCCATTCCTGTGTCCTAACTCTGAGGACATTCAAATCCTTTCATGACTAGATACTTCATATTACTTGGTCCCTTCCTAATTCTTGAACATTATCTGCAACACCTCCATTTGCCTTTCTTCTTCCTTGGACTTTTTCATGTATCAGTTTTTTTTAGACTCATGTTTTTCTTAGAGAACTCTTCCAGAGGTCTGCTCAGATAATGTTAGATACCAGCGACTGCCTTATAGAAACATATAAACAGCACCTCCCACAAGTGCATGCTTTTATTTTATATTTTTTCATGTATATCTTATTTTCTTTTACCCAATCCTGTTATTTAGTTTGGGCCTTCTCTCCATTGCCTCAATAGAAATTCAATGAAAACAGATTTCATTTTGTTCACATCTTATTTCCACTTCTTACGCAAGTGTGGAGTTAAAATTTGCCTGTTTCATGAATTTCTCAATTCAGAAGTACCACACGGATATAAAGTACAGTGCCTAGGCAGTCACCAGCAGATTAAATAACAATAAACATTTTCCTTTTTTTTTTACTAAAGCATATGAGACAGAATCTAGGGGATTTTTAGGAAGTGAAAAAGAAAGAATAAGGGCTAGAGATGTTGTTTAGAAATTTTCTCTTTTTCTATTTGTCTTATGTAGAAGACAGCTAGCTATGGTTTCCATACAGAATAGTCATAAATCTGACAAATGACAGAAGCACAGAGCAGCAAGATATGATGTTTTTCTTTGAGAAGGAACATCCATAGGAGAAGACTAAGTGTGAGAGTGTTGTAAGGGACTCTGAGGATCCGCCACCACAGAGACGAGCCTTCATGCTCTCTTGAATGTGATGGGGCATCATGCACTGTTAAAGAGGCACTAGCTCCTTCCTTTTCCCAGGGGGGTTCCTTCTTTGTTTTGAGTAGAGTCATTTTCCTTGAAGATCTGAGAACATCCTTGAACTGCTTTCTCTGGTCATATAAATCTAAGATGCTATGAGTGTGAAATGTTAAAAATAGTAGCAAGTTGTTCACGCCATTCAGAAATAATTTGTTTCAGGAAAGACTCGAGGTTTCTGGAGTGGTATATTAAAACTTTCAAATTGAATGTTTTTTTGGAACTAAGATTATTTCAAAATTCTTTAACTGTCATTCAACCAGAGAGCTCAGTTCAAGTCTATATAGGCTATACTTGAACACACACAAAAAAGATCATATTGCAGTATATTTTACTTTCAGCTTCCCGTCTTCATGTGTTGTGTGCCATATGTTCATCCATAAGCATTGCTCTGTACCAAAAAGTTCACAGAGATGAGATATTGTACAAAGGGTTAGATCTTTCTTGCTACCATTAATCTATTCCCTCCTACTTGTTTCATCTTTTATTTATAAGATCAATTAGATAAAATTAAAAACATCTTTAAAGAAATTTAAACATAAAAGATGATTTTTGTTTGTTTTTTAAGATTATAATTTAATTACATTTCTCCCTGACCTTTCTTCCCTCCAAACCCTCTCATATAGCCCTCCCCAATGTCCTTCAAATTCATGACCTCCTTTGTACATCCATATGTATTCCTAAATATAACATGCTGAGTCCATATAATGTTAGCTGTATGTATATTTTCAGTCATGATCATTCGGCACTGGGCAATCAGTTATTATGCTCTTCCCCACTGAAGATTACATTTCCATTACCTGCTTTTTACCCATTGGCTTATAGTTCTCTCTGTAAGGTTGAGGCCTTAGGGACTTTATTCATCCAGTTGGTATATTCATTGGATTAAACCTTAATTAAAAAATGTAGTGAGGTTAAAGATGACCACAGAGAGAGGGATGTGAGCATGATAAGGTAGTGAGGGAAGGTAAATACTGGGAGAGGTTCCAGTGAGAGACAGGAAGAGGATGGGAGGAGCCAAGCAGAGGTGTTACAGAGTGAGGTAGTAAGTCTAACTTGATGAGTAGGACTTGCTACTAGTTTTCTTTATCTCCAGGTCCCAGGTCCTTCCTCTGTCTCCACAAGGCTAACTATACAAAAGGTGTATCAATATAGTTTATTGTTGTTTTGTTTTATGAGAAAGTGGGTTATCATGAAAAGATAAATAGGGGGAAATATGATAAAAACTATTCCCTATTTTGGGATACCATCACATATTATCTACTGTTGTTCTCTAATTAAAAATAAAAATATGGTTTCAACCTTTAATTTGAATAATTTTTAACTTAAAATTATTAAAAATCTTCTATATTGTTTCACTAATTTAAGTCTCAAGCAGCAGCTCACTGAAGTGTGACCCCTATGATGAATATAGTAACTTAAACTTCAGGTCATTTTACATTTCCTTGATTTAAATTGATTACTTACAATTTACTTTTTACACACATATTCCAGGGGAAAATATATTTGTGAAATTGGTGAGCTTGTGTTTGATCCACTCCTGCTCAGAAAAGCCCAATTAGACTAGAACCACATTTATTTCCTTGTTAGTCAGCTATTCGTCACTGTGACACAATGCTTGATTAAACAACTCAAAAGAAAGACTCATGGCTTTAAATGTTTCAATTAGTGGTAGCAGGCTCCATTACTTCTGGCTTGAAGCAAGGAAGAACATTTTGGAAGAGAGGGTGTGATGGAGTAGATCTGCCTGCCCCTTTCGTGTCAGCCAGAAAGCATTTAGAGAGACAGCAATGGACAAGGAACAAGACAAATGCATACCCTGTAGTCAACATCCTTCAGTCAGGACCTATCTGATAGTTTCCATCACTATCAAATATAGAGGATTCAGAGCCTTTGTGATCCGTATGTCTTATAATGACTGGCTTGATCAAACACGGGCTCAACATCCAATTCATGGGATTTTTTTTTGAAGATACCTCTTGCACAAATCACCACATGGTGTGATAATCTGACATTACAAGGTATCTGTTAACTCAGAGTTTACTATCTTATTCAGCAGAAAACATTGTTACAGCAAGATCTATATGGTGATTGAGAAAATGATATACATGTATCTAAGAAAGTCAAATAAGAACAGAGAACATGAAGGTATTAGATGAAGAGTCATGTCTAGTTGAGACGGGAAGGACGTAGGTAGAGGCCAGAATATTGACATTTTAGAGGCCATGAAACTGATTTTGACTATTATCCTAATGTCAGCAGGGAGTCAATGAAGTTATTAAATAGATGAGTGGGAATACTTAGTCAAATATTTCAAGTCAGTATATATTTAATTTAACACTAAGTATATTGAGTTTTAAAAGAATCAAATGAAAGGAAATGGAAAATTGACAAAGGATTGAGCTAAAAGTTCCAGACTGGTTTAGCAACATCACTAATGCTGTGAACCTTTAACACAGTTCTTCATGCTGTGGTGATACCCAACCATAAAATTATTTGATGCTACTTCCTAATTGCAATTTTGATACTGTCATAAATTTTAATACAAGTATCTTATTGCAGGATCTCTGGTATGTTATTCTCAAAGGGCTCACAACCTACAATGTTGAGAATCACTGGTTTAGAGAGCCTTTTAAAATATTTTATACTGACTTAAATACCAATATTTCAAATGCTTTTAGAAAGTGTGAGTCCATTTCAGATCTATATGTGGCTTCTTACTTGAGATTTATCTTCTGATATTCATCATAGTCTTTTAAGAAGGATAAAAGGATGGTAAGGATAGTATACTTCATATAATATGTGTTAGGGGTTCAAGAAGATATGGCTACTATTACATGGGGTTACAAGGCAGTTCTGTCATATCTAAAAGTGGTATAGACACATATTTAGCCTGTTCATGCTAATAGCTCTAAATATATTTTGACTAGTTGTTTATTGCTAGCCTACTAAATTTCATCTTCTTTATTCATACCACCATCTCTGCTGTTCTTCAGAATTTCAACCAAATTCAGTACAGGCATTTACCTAAATGACCTAAAGTCACTGAATCATCACCCTAAATTTGTTTTTCCAGTAGAAAAAGGATATATGTTATTTAGATGTTTTAGTACATGCAGAATAGCAGCATAGGCCTTGCTCTATTGCTCATGTAGAATGCCAGGAATATAATTCCATACAAAAGACTGGTATTTTATGATATTATCATTGTAACATTCCAAATCTATTCAAGTAGAGAGTGTGTGCAATGTGAATTAAAATTGCATATTAAATAATTAATAGAAAAATAGGTTCATTTTTGAAAAGGAAGAGAAGAAACTCAAAATTGAAAAAATCAATAGCTATAACATTTAGTAAAATTTAGTCTCACTAATTTCTTATGCATTATATATATATGTATATGTATCAATGAAAAAATAGGCCATGAATTTGAAAGAGAGCAAAGAAGGGTATATGGAAGAGGTTGGAGAGGATGTACCTAATTATGTAACTATATGAATATATAGTATATTTATATATTATATAAATATCTAATTATATATTAGATATAAAAATCTATGATATATAATACTATATATTATAGATAGTATAATGTATTTATGTAACTATATGAAATTATGTAACTATATGACCATCTCAAAAGATAAAAGAAATTAAAATTAAACCAATAAAATGGATACTCTTGATAACCTTATTTTTTGCTAAATTATATTATTAAACTTATCAAATTTTATATATAGAGACATTTAATGTTATAGCTTTATAAAGAGATGTAGTCTTTAATCAAGAAGCTTGATGATCCTTACATTCTGTTCCTTTTTACTACTTATCACATTAAAATTGGTGTCTTACTCTTTTAATTAGAAATCATTTTAAAAGTGATAAATACTCTCAGCATTAGATCTAGTCCATTTTCCAGATTTTAATATGAATTGCTTGAGTGTTTCGATTTTAATTATAATAATGTTTTTACAACATCAATTAGAAAGTCAACACGATGCATTCCAACTATGCACAAGCATAAGCCAATGGAGTTAGTTGGTAAATGGCATAAGTGGGCTTCGATCATTTCCACTCCTGCCTACCTCCAAATCTATCTGGGAAATTATTGCTGTAAATTTTATGCAGATGTTTTCAGCACTACAGCAGCTTTGACCTCACTTCAGCCCATTTAACTTAATTTTATGGTTTGAGAATTCTGTATTTAGTATTGAATCTCTATTATTCAAGCCCCGCCTTCCAGCCCCTCCTTATACTTCCTCCTGAGTCCCACTGCTCCCTTCCAAATTCATGCCCTTTCTTTTTTGTATATTATTTGTTCATATACACAATCCAACCTATTTAGTCTATTTACTGTTATTTTTATGTAAGTGTCTAAGGCTGACCACCTCAGATAGGACAATGTATGTGGGAGCGCGGGAGCGTATCCCCGGAGGAAACTGGTTCTCCTCTTTGTAGTGGTCATTGACCACCTTCATGCTCTGTATCTATACATGAGAGTTTGTGGAATTTCCTCCATCCACATTGCCATGTCAATTCATGATGTCATTATATTGATCATATTGTTGAGAGTTCATGGGGTTAGTTTCCCCGTCATGTCTCTAGGGGACAGAATCCAGCAACAGGAATCCTTGTCCACTGCCTCTTACAAATTTTTCACCCTTACTTCAAAAACGTTCCCTGAGAAGTAGGTGTAGGATCAGTGTTACAGATCTATTCATTGTGGTTAGACATCCCACAAACACTTATTCTGCATTTTGGCCATGTGCAAATCTGTGTAGTAGTATCTATCTATCGTTAAAAGAAACTTCTCTAATAATGTGTGAGAGCTACTCTTATCAGACTAGGTCAGTGTATAGGTTCATTATGTTTAAATTTTTTAAATCATAACAAAATGTAAATACAGCATGAAAAATATTCCTTTGCCCTCCACTTCCTTTTTTTCTTTTTAACATTTTATAATGATGGCATTCTATATAATAATTTTTGCATGATTGAGTGTACCAGGTTTATTAAACACTGGCTAAACAGGAAAGAATAGATGTAGCAGATAATTCTTTTGAAATTATTCTGTAGGTGTAGTTTAGGGAATACTGATCAATAAAGCTACTACTTATTCAAAAGCTTGGTTTTTGTACCATGTTTTGATTTCTATTGAGTCTATGCCATAATTTCTTAGAACTGATGATATCAGCAAATTAGTTCTATTTACATTTCCATTTGCATAAAAATATTAAAAATGTATATAGATGACAATTGTATTCTTTTAATGGGGGTGTCTGTTGTGATTCTTACTCCTGATAATAAGTTAAGCTAAGACAATAGAATACTGAAAACATCTTTACATTTTTATTTCATTATTTTTTTACAATGCTGGGGGACAAGTACAGAATATTAAAGTATACAAGTATACTTTATATGGAATTGTGAACCTATTCTGGCAGTAATGACTGGAATCATTTTGAAATTGATATTACCTATAGTATTTGTGAAGCAGATTGAAACTTTAATGGGGTTAGGGACACTGTCAGTTATGAGACCAAGAGCAGCAAGGTTGTTCTCATTAGTTCATTTCCAACTGTTATCATGTGTTGCGTGGACACTTCAGAAAGTTTTATTTAATCTCTTTGTATTTTATTATCAGTATATCGGCCTCCTTTAGTCATATGTGCCCAAGAACCTAATTATTTTTCTCAGTTCTTTTCATTTTCTCTTCATTTGCTTTCTGTCTTACATCCCTACATATCCTTGCTGAATAGAAAACTCAAGGATGAATGACATACCTGATTCTATGAAACTGAGGCCCATCAGGTGCCAACGTCAAAGTCAACGCCAGACTATGATCTTTTTAATTAAACTTTACCCTTTACAAGATGTAGTGCCATATTCATGTCAGGTAAAGTCTTTTTTTTAAAGTGCTGCTCGATATTATTGGGTTCAACTTTAAGAGAGGACTCTCTCTTTTGGCAATATTTCCCTTGTATTAATTATCCTTTTGCTTTAAACTAAGCTACTAAATCTGCCATTTGGGACACCTTCTATATGTCTAACAATATGCCAAGTTGTGTCTCACATATACTCTATATCTTTTTATGTTTAGATTTATTATTATTAAAGAGTATTTTATGCAATCTCTGTTATCTTCTTTAGAATTACTACCATCTATTTAAAAATAATCATACTATGGCAAATCTCACACCATGAAATTGCATTATAGGTACATTTTAAGTATATTGCAGATGCTTAATCCTCTTAAGAGTTATTTTGATCTCTTCTGTAATTCAATTTTTTCTTAAAATATTTATTTATTTTGTGTGTGTGTGTGTGTGTGTGTGTGTGTGTGTGTACCCCAGGAAGTACGTGCTTGTGTCCAGGAACTGCTGAAGCCTGCAGAGGTCACTGGATGCTTGAGTTCTGGAGTTACAGGTGGTAGTGAGGTGCCAATATGGGTCCTGTGAAATAAACTCTGGTCCTCTGAAGAGCAGTAAACAGTCTTAAGCACTGAGACATCTCATTACCCCCAATTCAAAATCACAATGTCTTCCTTATCACTCTATAGTGCCTGTTCTCAAGAAAGGAACACTTGTTTGGATAGACAACAGTTCACAGTAGAATACTAATGGCTGACTTAAAATCCATTCATTTCTATTGTTTCATTAAGTGAGCATAAAGCAAGTGCAATGGGCAGAGGAGGGAAATTGTTATACCTAGGTCTTAAGCAATATTCTGTTGTTATTATCCGGGCATTTTTAACCTAAAGGTCGTTTTCTATATAAAGGGTTTCTGAAGTTTATAGTGACCTTCCGTCTTGTAGTTTTCATGTCTTACCTCCTCTATTTTTTTATTCCTAAAATTGCTTCCAAGTGCCATGTGTGTACATCCTTAAATCAGTAATAATATCTGTGTAGTTAATATACCCAGTGCACTTTCATGTTATCTCTTGTTTTACTGACTTATTGATTAAATAGAAACAATATATATGTATATACATATATATTCTCAGTGTGGTTGACCCCACAATTAGTGCCGATGACCCACTACTACTGAACAAATCATCAACTTCTTGACCTTTAGTAATTTATAATATTATTGTAATATTTAATAGTATTGATGGGAATTAAATGAATCCAGGTTCTCTGGAGAAGCAGAGGGTGCTATTAACTACTGAGCAATCTCTCTAGCCCCATGAAATGCTTTAAACACTTACCCAGAAAAATGGTCATAGATGCAGTTCAGAAACATACCCATTAAATTGCAACATAGTTCTTTAATATCCAGTAGAATTCTTCATAGACTTGCATTCTATACAATGGAAATGCAGAACACATACATACAAACATTAATATGAGACTTTTATTATAATATTTTCCTTATGGGTCATAAAGGTTATAGAGGAAAGGGTTCCAGATATTTGAATTGTCAAAATAAATATATGAGAGAATACCACAAACACATTTATTTTCACACCATTTAAAAGAAAGTATCCTCCTATTGATGGAAGGTTGCTTGAATGGGCATGATAATATAGACATGTGAAAAACTAAAATTGAAATAGAACCATATATAGTTTCATCAAAGCTGTGTAAGGTAGAACTACACCTTAGAAAATGAAAGGTATGGTTGAAAAAGTTTACTCTAGCTCAAAGATCTGTATCTACTATGGAAAAAACATCCATACATTATAGCATTTGTATCTTTATTGCAAACTGGTATATATTCTCGATCAAATTATATGAATAGAATTGAAGCAGTAGTTTTTTTTTAATTTGTGAGCTGAAATTTACCAACTTTAAAATAAATCACAAGTTATTTGAAAAAGTAAATAATGTGTCAAAGGTTCCTAGAATAAACATGGAGAAATCTCTGATCATGACTTCCACAATAAAAGAAAGATTTCAAATATTTCATAAATGGTTTCTATATTACCTGCATCAGCAACACAGCTGGAGAAAATTACTGTGGAAGCAAGGTAAGCCCTCTCATACAGAGAATGATCTGGGAGCAATAGTACAATAGTTCATGTAAGCTGTATTGTTTGTGCCAGGATGAATTTGGGCTGACAAGAAGAATACCATTGAAAGCCAACAGAACTGTTATATCCATATTTATAAAAAATGAAATATTAAGTGAAATACACGCATCAAGATTGGCTAAAAACTGAAACACAAGTTTTATGTCTTGGAGTTTTTTACCCACTTAATATAATTAAAATTATTAATCAAGTGACAGGTTTTACTTTTGTTGTATCCTAGCGATTATATAAGCAGCAGAATTTAATTGTGTGTGCAATTTTTCTTTCATACAGAGAGAGATATATTAATATTTTAACATAATGTAATAGCTGTTAGCTATAAAGTGATGGTTGCTTCCCTTCTCATAGAATATGTGGAGAATTTGGGTGCTTGTTGGATTATGAAAAAATAAGAAATTATTTAAAACAAAATTTTCTTGAACAAAAAGATGAACTGTGTGTTTTGTGTCTTTTCTTACACTTTAGACTTGTCTTCATCCTGCTATTGTGCTTACAGTATTCAACCATATTTAGTCTCTCTATTTAGTGAACAGAGCTATTTTTGCATTACTTTGAGTTTTGTTAGTTGCCAGATAATTAATGGGCTATGACTTATGCAATAAACCTCTCCTGTGCCAATAAAGGAGAATCCAGCAGGGAAGGTTGGCCTGAGAATAGACGACATGTGACAATAAAAGAACATTTCTTTCATTTAAAAGACCAATTAAAAATTAGAAATGATTTAACATCAGATAGTTGTGTGTGGCAGACATGCTGTCATGGAAAAGTGTGAAAAGGATAATGATAAAGATGACTGGATTTGAAAATAAGACTTTGGGAGCGCTGAGTTGAGTATCTGTTTTCTTTCTCCCAAATTAAAATCTTAAGCTAATCCAAATTACATACCAATCACAAGATTGCAGATTCAGAGCATTTTCTGAAAAAATAAACCACAGCAAAACAACAACAAAACATGCTGTATTTAAAGCACTTTCTGGTAATATCATTTTAAACTTGTGCTAAAGATATGTCTAATGGTGTATTTTACCCTTGAAACTACTCTTACTGATAATATAGATGAGAATGAGAGATGAACAATGCTTCTCCCTAGGCAAAAATGACAATTAGAAGCCCATTAGCTTCGAATGATTCTTTGTTTTAAGTGAATACAAATACTATTTGGCCATATTACTTCTACATTTCTACATATAAGCAAAAATGTTCTTACTATATTTGAACATTGAAAGTTTCTATGGGATGTATGTTCTGGTGTACATTGGTTCTGTCACAAACTAACTGAACCATGACATATTGATTTTAGATGGAATTCTGTCTCCAAATCTATAGACTGAAGTCTAAAACCTGCTACCTCATAATACATAAGTTTGTGTAGAAAAGGGGTGAAAATGAAACAAGTTGGGATAAGGTAATCAGGATGGACCCAATCTACTGTGGTTATCTGTTGGAAGTCTCTTTATAGAGGAAGTAAAGAATACAGTTTATCAATGAGTGAAAATGCATTATCTAGAAGGTGAAGTGCACCACAGGAGCATGCTAAAATATTCCAAATGTTGAAATAAGTTTCAGCCTTTAATGAACCCAATGAAATACTACCTATTGCAATCATCACTGTAAATGATAACTGTACCTCAGTAAGAGGACTTCACCGCCTATTTGCCGCATCATCTTCATCTCTTCTATCTGGTAATTGGGAGGACTATCTGAGTTAGTTAATAGAAGTTCTAAGGACCCCAAATTTGATGATGCATGTGTGTTTTACAACTGCAAATATATATTCACAGAAGTTAGATTTTGTTCTCTCAGAAACTGAGAGATGGTCTGCACCCTGATGTTTATATTTTCAAAAGATGGCCTCTAGGATCTTAAGAACTTGTTTGATTATGGAGATAACAAACTGTATACATTACAGAAGGAGAATGTGCTTATTAAGAGGTTTTTCTCTAAAACTCTCTAATAGGTCTCTCTGCTGGTGCAGTAAGCCAGAGCAAGCTAAACTGAAAAAGCTAAAGAACAGATTTATCTGAGCAAAGCAACTCTCCTGTGAGTACTTCACTCACAGAGATCAGGACAAAATATGAACAAAAGCACAGAGGTTATATAGCCTGTAGGTGAGAGGTGATGGTGTGTCCACCACAAACTGGGTTTGTGACCAACTATCGTCAAAGTCTAGCACTTGAGGTAGAAACGTGAACTACTGGCAAACTCCTGGGAGGAGCTGCTGCAGCAACTATGAATAAAGAACTGGACTTCCTTTGTTGGAGATTCTCTGAGAGGGCAGGGTTTGGAAAGAGAAGAACGCCACTTTCTGGATCAAGCAGTAGTGAGCTGCAGGTTCCAGTTTTAACTTCCTAATATCTATGATACACAGAGAAAGAAAACAATGGGCAGAGAGTCCTTGGCTCAAGACAATTGAGGTTCATTGTTAATATCTATCTGTCTTTGAGGCACCCCATATAGAGGAACAGTACTCCACAAAGACACATGTAGACAAAGATCAGAGTGACGTGACAAAGTCAAGAGATGCAGACTGTCTGCCAAATACAATATACCAGGAGAGAGGCCTGTGGGCAGATGGTTCCCTTACTGGTCTTACAAGAAAGCAACTGTGCCTGCGTCTTTGATTTGAAGCATATCAATTAGAGATGATCCTTTAGTTTGTGGTTCTCTGAAAATATAATACAAAAACATAACCTCAATTTGTATATTTCAATATCTTTGCAAGACTTTGGCCTGACTTTGGAAGCATAAGCATTGGAAAAGCTTACTGTAGCTGTATTAATTACCAAAAATTGCTAAGAACATTAAATACATTAAAATACATGAGCCATTAGTCAAGGAGCCCAGGGCAGAAACTTCATATACTGTAACCATTGCAGCCTACAGCCTCCTCCATGAGGATGTTGAAGTCATGTTTACAACATGCGGAGTATTTGCATGTAGCTTGTCTATGCCCTTGTATACTTTGGGATGTTGTTAGATAGTTTAAGATATAAGTAGCTCTTCTCTTGTGTTGTTTATGGAATAAGGTTAGGCAAATCCCAAACATGCTGTGTACTAGTATATTTCATTATAATTCCAAACCTCCCAGTCAAATCCAATGAACAACAAGAATTACTGAGAGGGTCATAACAAAGAAGGCATAAAAGTTGAATAGTAAGGGGATAGTGAGTGGTGAAAAGTATTAAAAGCATATGAAATGGTCAAAGAGAAAACAATGAAAGGCAATGCCCCCTTCTGTCTAAGCCATACCTTCTCTGTTGTAAATACAATTAATATCAATATGTGAGTTAAGTCATGGATGGTTTATAACATCTTTAAAGTGTCCTTTGCCATTTTATTTTCTTTCTGTGGATTGACTTTAGCATTATCTGTGAAGGGAACTGTAAAAAGAAGAGTTAGAAAATATGCTTTTGACGAATTGGTGATTAGGGGAAATAAAAAGAAATAACACAACAGCAAGATGATTTTTAGAAGCTGCCCTGCAATCACGACTGGGAGCCTTCCATGGGAACCTCTTTAATTTTGAGCGACTTCCTGCAAAAGTAAAGAAAGCCAGAAAATAAGCTGTTTTCCACAGTGATGCTCTAATGAATTAGAACTGGCAACATTGGATAAGGGGATTAACTCTAGATGGGGAAGGTAAGCTAGACAACCCAGCACTTTTGGACTGAGAACATGATGGGCTGAGTAAAGTCCAGATACTAAAATTTCAGGGACAGAAATGGATATGATAAAACTACCCTATTTTGTTTTTAAAATTACTTTTATATTTTAGATTGCAATATAATTACACCATTTCCCTCTTTCCTCTCTCCAACCGACTCATAGACCCACTACATGCTCTCTTTCAAACTCATGGCTTTTTCCATTAATTTTTATACACATATATGTATATACATATTGTGGTGGTTTGAAATAAAACCTCCTAAAAGGAGTGGCTCTATTAGGAGATGTGTCTGTTGGAGTAGGTACGGCCTTGTTAGAGTAAATGTGTCACTGGGGGTATAGACTTTGAAGTCTCCTTCACTCAAGCTACACCCAGGGTTGTAGACTACTTCCTATTGCCTGTGGGTGAAGATGTAATACTCTTAGCTCCTTCTCCAGCACTATGTCTACCTGCATGCCATCATATCACACCATGATAATAATGGACTAAACCTATGAAAATATAAGCCACCCAAATTAAATGTTTTCCTTTGTAAGAGTTGCCATAGTCATGGCATCTCTTCTCAGCAATAAAAACCCTAACAAGACACTTATATATTTCTATATATAACCAGATCAATCTGTATAGTATCACTTTATGTATATGACAGAAGAGGAAGGACTGTAAGAGTCAGAGAATCAGAGAATTTGCTATGAGATAGTGCCTCCTACAAATGTCAGAAGGTACACCCACACCAATATGACTGCCTAACCATGAAATGAACAAGAATAACATTTGGTGTGGGAGGTCCTATTGTCCATGTGCAGCTTTCATTGGTTAATGAATAAAGAAACTGCCCTGGCCTGTTGATAGGGTAGAACTTAGTCGGGAAGATGGAACTGAATTCTGGGAGGAAGAAAGGAGAGTCAGAGAGACACCATGGATCTGCTGGAGACAGACACTGGAAATTTTCCCTGGGTAAGCCACTGCCACATGGCAATACACAGATAAATAGAATTGGGTCATACTTGGGTATAAAAGTTAGCCAATAAGAAGCTAGTGCTAATGGGCCAAGAAGTGTTTTAATTAATACAGTTTCTGTGTGGTTATTTTGGGGCTAAGCTAGCCGGGCAGCTGGGACAAACAAGCAACCTGGCTCTCCTTGTAACAAATAATAGGCGTGCCGATGTGGATGGGGAAAGACTAGGAGACCTCAACACTATATAAATAACTATAGGCCGTGGGTTGAATGGTAGGGAAGAGGAAGGGAGGGGAGCATAGAAGAATGTCTAACTAAATAAAATCAATAAAAAGAACTATAGGCCACTAAGGAAAGCTAAGTTCAGGAGAAATAGATTCTTCAGGTAAGAGGGCAACAATTGGTTATTCCATACCAATACCAAGTGGTCAGCCCCAAAAAACATGCATAAAAGTTACAAACTAACTTGTTTCTTTTCTTTTTCATTCATTCATCCATCC
>LOEQ01013021.1:24856-43061 GCA_001685075.1 Bramus lutescens
GAGGACCTTGGACTTCCCACAGGGCAGGGAACCCTGACTGCTCTTTGGGCTGGACAGGGATGGGAAGGGGGAGTGGGGGAGGGGGAGGGAAATGGGAGGAGGGGAGGAGATGGTAATTTTTAATAAAAAACTTAATATGCATCATTGCTAGGGTTAACACGGCATTATCTCTTTGCCCCACCCAGTCCAGCATGGCGTAGCTGCTTGCTGCCTTTGATAACCAAGCACACAGCCCCATATCTCGGCATACAAGCAATCCACCTTGCCTCCAAGCAAGCCACACCATGCTGCTCACAAACCCCATCCAAATACTCAGTCTCTTGAAAGAACCAGAGGTTGCCCTGGCAGCACAGGCCAAAAAACTACATTTCAAAATGGCAAGACTTTTCTCTGCTGCTGCTAAATCAAGAAAACCTGTCTTAAAGGAGCTTCAGTATGCCACCAGAAAACAGCAAGAATATATGTTGAACTCTGTATTTTTGTGTCTAGAATTCTTTTTAAAGCCCTCTCAGGTTTTAAATGGATTTTAGTCAGCCACATTGGTGTCAATTTGTAGAAAGAGTCACTTATTGTTTCCTGGTTGCTTAACCCCAGAATAATCACACAGAATCTATACTAATTAATTATATAAATTAATGGGCCACTGCTTGGCCCAATAGCTCTAGCTTTTTATTGGCTAATTCTTACATATTAATTTAACCCATTTCTATTAATCTGTGTATTGCCATGTGGCAGTGACTTACTGGCTAAAGTTCCAGCATCCATCTCTGGCATGGCTACATGGCTTCTCTTTTACTCTTCCTGCTTTCTTTCAGCATTCAGTTATTTATCCTTGCCTACTTAACTTCTATAATTCCATAATGCCTGCTATAATTCCAAAGCAGTTTCTTTATTTATTAATGGTAATCACAGCATACAGAGGGAAATTCCACTTCAATGATCAAAGACCAATGCTAAGAGCACATATAAATGACATTGTAATAGAGGGATTACTAGACACAGGTGCAGATACGACTATCATTGCTCCAATCTTCCCATCCAGATTGGCCTTTTCAAGAGGCAGATATTCAATTCCTAGAAATTAAAACCCTATTTTCAGCACAACAAACACAAGGAGGGTTGAATGCATAGGGCCAGATGGACAGAAAGGAAGGGTGAGGCCATATGTAGCCAATATTGCCGTGAATTTGTGGGACTGTGACCTATTAGAGCAATGGAATATCCAGGTGAACATTCCTGCAGTCCCCCAAACTCATGTTTTTGGGAAGGATATTATAAAACATTATAAACAAAGGTCATCATCCATTCAGGTTGAACAAGAACAAAAAGCAACTAGCAAACCTTCAGAGGTACTAACAGCCTTTCCTTTAAAATGTTTAACTGAGAATCCCATATGGGTTAAACAATGGCCTTTAATAGAAGACAAACTGTAGGCTTTAGAATAGCAGGAACTGGAGCAATTAGATGCTCACCATATTGAAGAATCAACCAGCCCTTGGAATTCTCCTACACTTGTTTTTAAAAGAAATCTGGTAAATGGAGAATGGTGACCGATCTAAGAGCTGTCAGCAAGGTCATCCAACCTGTGCATCCTCTACAGTCTGGAATTCCTCTGCCTTCTCTATTACCAAAATGATGGCCTTTTATAGTTATTGATTCGAAAAATTATTTCTTCACTATACCTTTACATGAAAAGGATAGAGAAAAATTTGCTTTCACAATGTTTACATATAATAATTCTCAGCCTACTACGAGATACCAGTACACTATNGTAATCACAGCATACAGAGGGAAATTCCACTTCAATGATCAAAGACCAATGCTAAGAGCACATATAAATGACATTGTAATAGAGGGATTACTAGACACAGGTGCAGATACGACTATCATTGCTCCAATCTTCCCATCCAGATTGGCCTTTTCAAGAGGCAGATATTCAATTCCTAGAAATTAAAACCCTATTTTCAGCACAACAAACACAAGGAGGGTTGAATGCATAGGGCCAGATGGACAGAAAGGAAGGGTGAGGCCATATGTAGCCAATATTGCCGTGAATTTGTGGGACTGTGACCTATTAGAGCAATGGAATATCCAGGTGAACATTCCTGCAGTCCCCCAAACTCATGTTTTTGGGAAGGATATTATAAAACATTATAAACAAAGGTCATCATCCATTCAGGTTGAACAAGAACAAAAAGCAACTAGCAAACCTTCAGAGGTACTAACAGCCTTTCCTTTAAAATGTTTAACTGAGAATCCCATATGGGTTAAACAATGGCCTTTAATAGAAGACAAACTGTAGGCTTTAGAATAGCAGGAACTGGAGCAATTAGATGCTCACCATATTGAAGAATCAACCAGCCCTTGGAATTCTCCTACACTTGTTTTTAAAAGAAATCTGGTAAATGGAGAATGGTGACCGATCTAAGAGCTGTCAGCAAGGTCATCCAACCTGTGCATCCTCTACAGTCTGGAATTCCTCTGCCTTCTCTATTACCAAAATGATGGCCTTTTATAGTTATTGATTCGAAAAATTATTTCTTCACTATACCTTTACATGAAAAGGATAGAGAAAAATTTGCTTTCACAATGTTTACATATAATAATTCTCAGCCTACTACGAGATACCAGTACACTATTCTCCCACAAGATATGCTCAATAGTCCCACTCTGTGCCAATACTTTGTAAATCAACCATTGGAAATAATATCCAAGCAATTTCATCGGTCTATAATTTGCCATTTATATGGACAACATTTTGTTAACTTACTCAAATGCAGATACTTTAGAAAGAATATTTGAAGATGCAAAAAAGTTTTGCCTAAATAGGGATTATAAATTGCTCCTGAAAAAAATACAAAGAGGTGATTATGTCAATTACCTATGTTACAAAACAGGTTTGCAGAAAATTAGAACACAAAAGGCACAGATTAGGAGAGACTGATTGTGGACTCTATGACTTTCATAGATTGTTAGGAGATATTTTCAGTCTACCACCAGCTGTTGAGATAACACCTGACCTAATGGTTCATTTAAACAAAACCTTAGATGATTACAAAGACTTAAATAGTCCCAGAGAATTAACAGCTTAATTGGATAAATAATTGATGGTCATTGAAGAGAAATTAAAGGAGGCACATGTAGATAGAGTGAATCTGAATCTTAATTGCATTCCAGTCATATCGCCTTCCAAAATTTCCCCTACACGAATTTTAATGTAGAGAAACAATATTATCTTAGAATGGATCTTTTACAACATAAACCAAGTAAAAAATTAAAAACTTATGTGTAATAAGTCTCTGAATTAACTATAAAATGAAAATTGATACTTCATCAACTATCAGGTATAGACCCAGTAGTGATTATAGTTCCTTTTATGACTGATAAAATTAAAAGAACTAAGGGAAGTCAATGAACCTTGGCAAAGAACTTGTGTTATTTTTTTGGAGAAATTAATAGAAATTATCCCAAAAGTGATAGAATTAACCTTATAAAGGGAACTACTTGGATCCTTCACCAAGTTGTATGTGATGCACCAATAACTGTAGCCCATGTATTTTATACAGATGCAAATAAATCAGGAAAGGAAGGTTACAAATCAGAAGAATTAAGTAAGGTAGAACAAAGCCCTTATAATTCTGTTCAAAAGTAAGCATTATATGCTATTCTTATGGTACTACCACTAAGGGATTTTAAAGAATTTCTCAATATAGTTACTAATTCAGAATATGCAGAAAGAGTTGTCTTACATATTTAAACTGCTGAATTTATTCCAGATGATACAAATCTGACTTCATTATTTATACAGGTTCAAGATATAATCAGGAATAGGCTTTGTCCCATATACATAAAACACATCTGATCCCATACGAGTCTGTCAGGTCCTCTAGCACAAGGTAATACAGAAATTGATTGAATATTGATTGGAAGTTTGCTGAAGCTCTCAGAATTTCATAAGAAATCATGTCAATGCAAAGGTTTAAAGAAAGAGTTTTCTCTTNATGTGATGCACCAATAACTGTAGCCCATGTATTTTATACAGATGCAAATAAATCAGGAAAGGAAGGTTACAAATCAGAAGAATTAAGTAAGGTAGAACAAAGCCCTTATAATTCTGTTCAAAAGTAAGCATTATATGCTATTCTTATGGTACTACCACTAAGGGATTTTAAAGAATTTCTCAATATAGTTACTAATTCAGAATATGCAGAAAGAGTTGTCTTACATATTTAAACTGCTGAATTTATTCCAGATGATACAAATCTGACTTCATTATTTATACAGGTTCAAGATATAATCAGGAATAGGCTTTGTCCCATATACATAAAACACATCTGATCCCATACGAGTCTGTCAGGTCCTCTAGCACAAGGTAATACAGAAATTGATTGAATATTGATTGGAAGTTTGCTGAAGCTCTCAGAATTTCATAAGAAATCATGTCAATGCAAAGGTTTAAAGAAAGAGTTTTCTCTTCCATGGCAACAAGCTAAAAGAGGTTATAAAGAGATGTTCTACTTGCTCCTTCTATAACCGAACACCACTACCTGCAGGGAGTCACCCAAAGGGCACTCAGAGGAGTGAGATCTGGCAGATGTATGTGTTCCAATTTACAGAATTTGGAAAATTAAAATATGTACACCACATATTTTTATGGTATACAAATTATTCAGGTTATCAATGGGCAACTGCCTTGAGGTCAGAAAATGCTGATTCAGTAATCACACATTTATTAGAAGTTATGGCCATCATGGGTATACCTGCACAAATAAAGACAGACAAAGGTCCAGTATGTGTCTAAGAAAATGAAACAGTTTTTTTTGCTTATTATACTATAACAGATATTACAGGTATATCAAACAAATGTATAGGTCAGGCAGTTATAAAAAGATCAAATCAAACTGTAAAGGATATGTTAAACAAACAGAAAAGGATGGAAATGAATTACATAATGCTTTATTGATCTTGAATTTTCTTAATGCTAATGAGAAAGGGCAAGTTTTCATTCCAATAAGCAATGGAAGAGTGTTCCCCTTGTTCCATATCCTACTCATTACAAGCTGTCATTAGTGTTTTGAGTTTAGTCATTCTGACAGGTGTAAAATGAACTCTTTGAGTCATTTCAATTTGCATTTCCCTAATGTATAAAGATGTTGAACATTTCTCTAATGCTTCTTGATCATTTGAGATTTCTCTCTTGGGAATTTTCTTTAGGCCTCTACCCCATTTCAAAAATAGATTTGTTTGTTCATTTGTTTTCATTTTTGATACTGGCTTTTTCTGTGTATCTCCAGCTGTACTGGAACTCATTCTGAAGATAAGGCTGTACTTGAACTCTCAGAGATCCACCTGCCTCTACCTTCCTGAGTCCTGGGATTAAAGACAGTGTTGTCAAGGTTTCTGTCCTGCCTGCTTCTTGCAATTGTTAAGTCCCAAAGAAATCACACAGAAGTCTACATTAATGGTAAACTGATTGTCTCAGGCTTCTAATTAAATCTTATAACTTATATTAATCCATTATTCTTATCTGTGTTAGCTACATGGCTTGGTACCTTTTTCAGTCACATCTTCCTTCTTCTGTACTTGGGACAGGACTTGGGAGGAATGGGCTTCCTCCTTCCCAGATTCTCCTGTTCTTATTGACCCACCTCTGTTTGTCCTGCCTATACTTCCTGCCTTGCTACTGGCCAATCAGCATTTATTTAAAACATAATTGATAGAATATAGACAATTGTTCCACACCAGGCATGCACCACCACCCAGTGATTATTTTTTTTTCTGATGTCAAGTTTCTTTATATATTTGGATATCAGCCCTCTGTTGGATGTGGGGATATTGAATATCTTTTTCCATTCTGTAGGCTGCCATTCTGTCCTTTTGAGTGTCCTTTACCTTACAGAAGCTTTTCAGGTTAATGAAGACCCGTTTATTGCCAATCTTATTGTCTGTGTTACTAGTGTCCTATTTAGGAATGTGTCTCATGTGCCTTTATGTTCATATATGACAGTTATGTAGTATGATCTATTTGTGTAGTGCCTAACAATGGAATCAGGGGCTGGCATTAATGTTTTAAATGGCTCTTGGTAGCCTATTCCTCATATTGGATTACACTGCTCAGTTTAAATACAAGGGGAGGTGCTTAGTCTTACCAGTTCGTGAGATGCCATGCTTTATTGATACATATTGGTTGCTTATTCTTTTTCTGAACAGAAACAGAGAAGGAATGGATTGGTGAGGAAGAAAGGGCAGAGAGAAAAGAAGGAGAAGAGCAAAGGGAAACCATAGTTCATAAAATAAATGAACAAACGAATAAATAAATTAATAAACAAACAAATAAAAAACAGAAATTATCACAGGGCCAGCAAAATGGCTGAGTGGACTAATGCACTTACTATCCAGCCTGAAGATCTGAGCTCAAGCTTCAGGATATACATGATTGGAAGACTCATTAATTGTTATTTATTAATTGCCCTCTGATTTTCACACATGCGCTGTGTCTCCCCTACACACACACACACACACACACACACACACACACAGTAATGTAATAAAAGATAAATTGCCAAAGGACTGAAATCATCAACCATTATCATGATTGTGGAATAGCCATCCATTGAAGACAAAGCCTTTACCAATAGAAACATCACAATTCACTATAAGACCAGATAATGATTATTAGTTTAAAAATCAGTGAATACTTTTAAATTAAGGAATGCTCTTTTTAACACACATAATGCTACTG
Source organism: Bramus lutescens (assembly GCA_001685075.1). NCBI lineage: Eukaryota > Metazoa > Chordata > Mammalia > Rodentia > Cricetidae > Bramus > Bramus lutescens. The sequence continues at coordinate 31,599 of LOEQ01013021.1, forward strand.
CACATTCAGTTGAAAACAAACAAAAGTATGATCATTATTTATGCTCTAGAAAACCATTAAAAGTTTGTGATCTGTTACTTCAAGATGCTTATTTTAATGCAGTTGACGAGACTGCAAATTGTCACTACTCCAATGTATGTCTCTAATTTGATTTCATTTACCTTGATTTGCATTTAGCATTTTTGCTAAAAATTTTATTTTCTGCTTATGTAACTTGAATATACATTACAAGTGGTCACAGAGATGTCAAGTTACATCCAAGCTGAGATGATATGRCAATATTGGTATACCCTCTGTGACAACCTACTTTCTTTAGCTTCATTGTAGGTCAGCATCTCACAGGGAAACAGAAAAATCACTATGTTCCTTCCCCACAGGCATTATTTCTCTTTGTTTGGAATTTATTTTCTCTTACACCTTTTCTGCAGTGATCTGGCCATGCTATTGAATTTAACGAGTTGTACAAAAAATTTCTCTATGTTTAGTGACATAACATTTGTGGAATGTCAAGAGGTACTTCAAGATGTTTTTTCTATAATAAGGGGCTTCATATGCTAATCTGACTCTTTCTTTATAATTCAAATTTAATGATATGAACTAAAAGTTTGCAATCAAATCTATTGAATCTTGTTTACTTTTAAATAGAAGATGTTGTCAGATCTATATCCTCAGTGGGAAAATAAGCATTTTTTTCATCTTGGGATTTTATTCTTTATAACTTACTGAAGTACAGTGAAAATAATCCTGGTTTCCCCTATTTCTTTCCCTTGTTCTATTTTCAAGTAAATTTTCTTTGTTTGTTATCGGTTTCAGCTATGTGAGAATGAAATGTAGCCAAAAGAAAATTATGCATCATATTATGTTTGGATCAAACCTTCATATTAATTTTAAAGTGTTTCAGAATAAAAACAAACATACAAAAAGGTATAGAATCCACATATTGTATGTAAGACTCTGTAAGATTCTTATATAATCAAGTTAGTACTGCTATAAGGCAATTGTCTGCTAATTCTCTTTACAAAAAAAATCCATGAATTCGGGAGGTAAGTAATTCTGCCTGTTCAAAGCCAAGAGTAAGCTGTACAGGTGACTTGGGACACAGCCTGACTTTAAGGCTTTGCTCTAACATTATATTTTATTTTTTTTAGTATAGCACGTAAACTTTTTAATATTTATTTATTTTTATTAGATTTTTTTTGAAAATACCAATCTAAATTCTCACTCCCTCATCTCCCATTCCCTCCACACATCCTCCTACCCTACCCACTCTAATTCTAAGAGGTTGCTTTGTGGAAGTCCAACGCCATCCCTACTACATATAGTCTTAGAAAGGTATATATCCAAAGAGAAAAGGATCCCAAAAAGCCAGTACATGCTTTGTGTTTGTGAGAAGTGGAGACTGCCATCTATATATACTACCACAAATGGTTATAGCACTTTTTGTATTCATAAGGATAACAGTTTAGAAGCAAGCTCTTGAATTAAAAAACCCAGCATTAATTTCTTTATTGATTTTCAATTATTGGTAGTACCAAAAAAACACCATTATCATTTCAATCCATTTGCTGTGTGAGTATATATATAATATTAATATTGATTATTAATTTTAGTGTTGCATAAATTAAAATTTTAATGTGATTAGATATATTACCATATATTACCTCATTGGAGGATCCCCTCATGTGTAAATCAAATAAATATCATAAACATGTAAAGTTTATTTTATTTCAATTGGCAGTTTGATAAGTTACAATATGGCAAGGGATCTTAAAACTCAGTCTCTCAGGACAGTTTTCTTATTCTTTAGGATGAGCTCTACATTTTTTTTCTTGTAAGTATCATCACAGTATTGTTTTCTACATTGAGGTATAAATTCTGCTATATACTCATTTTGAATTTATATGTTCTTTTGATAAAATTACAAAAGTTAAATATTTAATGTTCCCAATATTTTGTAGTTAGTTTAATTTAATTCAGGAAAAGAAATTTAGGTTAAAAACCTTTCAGCATTTCTAGGAGTTACAGTGTTTTAATGAAGAAGGAAAATATAAATATGGAATATAAAATATGACATATGTATACATTATAAATATGTAAATAATATCAGAAAAGGATTATGGTACATAGCATTTTATAAATGATTATTTTTATCTTCTCAGAGATGTATGTTTTGTTATAGCAGATATATATTGTGGTTTTTGTTTCAATAACATGACTCACTATTATCATAAGAATTATACTCTTGCTGGGCCCTGGTGGTACACACATTTAATACCAGCACTTGTGAGACAGCAGCAGGCAGATCTCTGTGAGTTCAAGGTCAACCTGTTCTACAAAGTGAGGTCCAGAACTGGCTCCATAGCTACTGGGAAACTCTGTTTTGAAAGACAAGAACAAAAATAATAGACTCTCAAACCATTCCATACATAATGATTTATGACTGAAAATTATTTTGAAATACAGTTATTGATATGCTAGCTATGCTTAAAGATGTTTGTGAGATTATGCAACCTCATGAATAATATTTGCTTTATCATTACCAAGCTTAATATAAAAGTATGTGATTTATAATTTTCAGTTATAAGCCTGTAACTGTACACTGAATTGTTTTGTTCACTTTCCACTACAAGAGGTTGGAGCTGAGAGTTTTACATTCTGATCCACGGACATCAGGCAGATAGATGGCTTTTGAAAGCGCAAAGCCCAATGAGCAACACACTTTCTCAAACAAGGCCATATCTGCTCCAACAAGGCTACACCTCCTATACCTTCAGATCCTCAAACAGTTTACCTGTGAACAGCAATCTCCCCTGGAAAATTGTTTCCATAGCAGAATGATCATGGAGTCGATGAAAAGGCAAATATATTTCTGTCATGTTCTATGTGGATTGTAGAACTATCTAAAGGTCATAAGGATAAGGTAGTATTCTAAGCATTTTTAAGTCTGAAGCAGAGCCTTGTACTCCAGCGAGTTATTCTAGCATTCGTGCTGGTGGTTACTAATAATCTTTCTGTCATTTTATCTTGTCAGCCCCTTAGTCCTCTTGATTTGGCTTATCCTTTCAAGTTCTCAACTCAGAATATAGCACAGACTGTACCCCAACAGGACATTAGATGCTATAGTCAGCATTATGTCCTTTGAACTTTATTTTTTGCTATATTTAGACAGAATCAATACACTATTTAAAATGTAAAACTCTTCCTATACTAAGACAGAAATAGGATATAAATAAGAAATGCAAATGGCAAATATTCTTTTTACAGTTGATCCTGTTTTGATGCTAAACAGAAAAAGCAGGACTTGAAAAGTTATGCTGGCAAAACTTTGCCCTATGAGCTGCTTATTACTGTCTTGATTGGTTTGGCAAGATTAATTATGAGTCAAAGAAAATTGGAATGTCTTAATAGGGAATGTAATTTGTTTTTTTTCATATTAAATCATTAAAGCACCCGCTCAATGCTTCTTAGTGCTTAAGGCATATTGAGATGATCTTGGAGTATTTTTCTGTGAGTGATATCTTATCCTAGGTACTCATAGTAAGTACCTAAACCCACACACATTGTTACACCTCAATATAAACCAAGATGTTCCATACAGATACATTTATAGAATTTAATTTATAAATTTATAAAATTTGCCTCTAAGGCAAAGAAAGAGATTGACAATAACTCTTAATGAAACAACATACTGGCATAAAGTTATTCAAACTTATGAATTATTTTTAGACTTTGCAATTTAATGATTTCATTCTCTATTAAGATAACTAGCTCTTCAATGTGACTTCAACAAATCTTTAACAGAATGTTTTCTAGTAGAAGTGCGAATTTTATTAAAATATTTTCAATTATGCTAAAATTAACTTTTGCTAAATTATTTGAATCTGTTATAGTTACAAATGCTATAATTATTTTGAGAAATAAAATGAATAATTGTCATTGTAGATGACACAATAGTAAAATTCAAAGAAGGAAATGAAATAAAATAGTATTAGCATTAAGCAAGTCCCAGTTTGGAAGTTAAATATCAATATGCATTCTGTCAACATAATTTATTCATTTTCTAGGACCTCCTCCATGTACTATCTTGTATTTTTTTCTGATTACCTCACTTAAATTCTTATAGAAAAAAATAACTTGACTAAATAGCTGCAACATTTCTGAAAATGAAGAGTAATAGATGAAATATACTTTGCCCTTATACCATACCTAAGAATGATTACCATGATTCCCAGTGACAAATCTGGTGCCTGTTGTAATGCTTTAGTCAGAAGGTGAGCCAACCCATGTGAACTCATGATATTGAGATTGATGGGTAACAAGTTGTTTATCAATGTTTACATCGCAAGGTTTTAGTAGCATTTTATTCAACTGTTAGTTACCAGGTAATGAATGTTTTCTCAGTTTCTATTCTTGGCCTAGCTCAGTTCTCTTTGTGAAATTTACCAGTGAACAGAAATAAGGTCTGCCTTCATGAAAAACACATTCTCCAAGTTATGCGAGGAGCAAATTAAAGTTATGATGGTAGTCTCTTGGGTAGTGCTTTCCAGAAGTGCCCCAAGGGAAATGCACTGATTTCACCTGACATGTGCAAGGGCTATGCCTGGCTCAAGTCTCTCCGATTCTTACTTAGAAGTTATAGCAAGATATAAGTTCTGGAGACCTGGAAGTTGATCTGTCATGTCTTCCTTGAATACATCACTTTGTTCTCTGCTATGAAAGCTGCTTACCTTATTCATGACTTTTGGAATTGTTTGTAAAACTAATTTTACTTAGTCAAGTGGAGTCACTGTCTTTTTCCTTGCTTCAACTTAACCTAATACCAGTATTTAGGAATAAAGTGATTTAGACAAAAAACTCTTCTAAATATTGTTGAGATAAATTATGATATTAACAATGTATAAACTATCATAGCACTAATGCAAAAGCAGGAGTGATAATAATGGGGTTCAATGCTTTAAAAATTGATTCAAATAAATACATTTAATACAATAGGCTTGTAATTTCACTTCAGATGATCTGACACCTTATTATGGCTTCTGAGCACACATGTGCTCAAGTGTACAAATCCACACAAAGTTACACACATATACATAATGGAAAACATGATGATGTTTTTAAAAAGTTGTTTCTATTAAGATTTACTCCTTTCTAAGATAATATGCTGTCACTTCCTGTTAGGGGATAATCATTGCATACATCCAAACAGTTGCTCTATGGCTTATGTTGTCAGAAACTGAAGTGCTGTGATGATAATCATAGATGCTCCAAGCATGTCTCTGGGTAGCTAATGGTTCTACTCCGAGGAAAGATTAATATTTTAATTTTGTAAATATGAATTCTCCTCTTCATTCTTTGTTACTCAACAAAACATGTTCAGCCCATTTGGGTTATCTTGTTTACAAAAGAGTTGTGCTGGCATAGCTCCAGTGGTGACACATTTTATGCTAAAAGATTTTGTACACTGCATAATGAGTTTAATTAGTAATTTTCTCACTTAGGTTGATTCAGCTTTCAGGCTTATCTTTCAAAAATATTAATCAGATCATGTTTTTCTTGTGTTTAAAAGTTCTACTGTTGTCCGAAGTTCCAAATATTTAACACAACTCTCAATGCCCTTTTGTCTCGTGCTAACTTCTCAGCTCTTATACATATGAGCTACTACTTTCCCACTGTTACTGTTTCATGTTCTAGTTTCCAATGCTCCTCTACAATGCTCATTTTCTTTCTAGAAAAAAATCTTGTTTGAGTCATTGCTTCTTTTACCCTTTTTCACCATCCTTCTAAAATAGATCCTACTTTGAATTTTCTAAATAATTCAATTATATATGATCACCAAGGTTTAAGAACATTTAGTTGAAACTTTGGGATTCTTTTTTCTGAAGAATTTCCATTCCTCTATCCTAGTGATCACTCAGACTCCTTTCTTCCTCAAATGCACACTGTACTTACATCATACAAGGAAAGTGTATACTCTTTCCTTTTCCCCCTATTTTCTTCCATGCTCCCCACTACATCTCAAATTTATGATTTCTTCCAATGCATGTATATGTGTGTGTATGTTATATGTGTGTTTGTGTTTGTATGTATGTATATATACATATATGTATTCATAAATATATATGATATATACTGATTCTATTTAGTGTTGCTGATAAGTAGATGTGCTAGGGATTGACCACTTGTTATGGAGTTAATTTTCAGCTCATCCCTGGAAAACAGACTCTCCCTTTCTCAGTATACATTGAATCACTGTAGCTCTTCATCTGAGAGAAGGGTCTTATGAAATTTTCCTCATTTACATTGACATGTCAACTGGCATCATCATTATATGGGTCTTACTTTGGTTATGATATTGTTGAGATTTCATGGGCATAGCATCTCTTGCTCTATGTCAGTGTCCTGGTCCTTTAATTTTTATCTTTCAAATCTCTCTTGCCTATGAGAATATTCCATTGTTCTCCATGCTATTGTATACTCTGGGAGAGAAGCCCTCCTAATTTACAAAACTTATTACTTTAATAATTTATATTTTTAAAAAGTCTTTTGACATTCATAGTACCCTTTGAATAAAAACATAATCTTTTTCTTTATACGTTCTTAAAATGATAATCTATTTCTTAGATAAAACATTTGCCTTTCACTTATCATTCCCTTAATTATTTCTTCTTAGTTACACACAATTTTTATGAACATATGCTTCCATTATCCCTTATATCTCCATATATAGCCCTTTCCCATTCATAAGACAAATTAAATATTCCAGACTCAGAAACTACACTGCTTCAGAGAAATCTGGAAAGTCTAGTATTAATCTGCACTCCAGTTTTGTTTCAATGAACATCAAATAATGTAGCAATGATTGCAATCACGTATATCCTTTATTACTTTTATTTCTGTGCTATAGTAGCTCATTTCCTATGAGCTAACTTCAGATCCTCTTAGAAATTGCATTTTTTGCATGACTGTATTGTTAATAATTGTCTCATCCTGTATTCATATATTTTGCTATGCAATTTGTATTTTTTCCTTACAAGGATTCAAATATTTTCTGTTGCTTCTAGATTGGTTAGTGAATGAAGTACATGAGACAGAGTGCCATTTCTAAGCTCAGAACATGGAGGCCTTATATGCTTCTGCTAGTTCTCTTGTACAAATCATTGTGTGAAAATACATAGCCATAAATCAAAGGCACTCTACCCACCCTAAGTAAGAAAGAATGGAATGGAGCTACCTTGCTAGGAAGCCTGGGGCAAGCTGTCTGGTTTTTCAGAGTATGGATTGCCACTGATGCTTGGGGTAGTTAGTTATGCAGCAGCAGCAGTTGGATGTATTCATACTAACATACTTTCAATTCTAATTTCTTTCATTGAAATTGTCATCCTATTCTGAATACACTTAATAGAAAATACTTTCAGGCATATTCACTAATGATAGAGTGATGCACTTTTTATTTGTTTTGTTGTCTTTTTGGACAAAAAATTGCCTATGGTACCCAGACTAGTATGGAACTAGAAAAACTCCTGTTTCACTATCCTGGGTGCTTGTATTCTAGGTGCATATAGCCATGTCAAACAAGCTACTATTTTGAATGAGTGATCTATCACTAATTCTTCAAATCCATTTTTCTTGTGCATACTGTTACATTACTGATCATATTGTGGAGAAAACTTTAACTCAGTTTCTAGGCCTCATCTGCTGCCATCTTTAAGTTTTCACCAAATCACTGAAAGTACTTATCTTTTAAACTACAATGAATAAAGTATCATGTAGGAGGGTCTTCTTTCTATGTGCTGCTTTCATTGGTCAAATAAAGAAACTGCCTAGGCCTTTTGATAGGGCAGAACTTAGATGGGCAGGGAAGACAGGACTGGATGTTGGGAGGAAGAAGGCAGTGTGGCTGATGCCATGGCTCTCCTCTCCTAGACAGATGTTGGTTAGACTCATGCTGGTAAGCCACAGTCAAGTGGCCATACAGATTATTAGAAATGGGTTAGATAATTATGTGAGAGTTAGCCAATAAGGGACTGGAGATAATGGGCCAGGTGGCAGTTTAATTAATACAGATCGCTGTGTGATTATTTCGGGCATACGCTAGCCAGGCAGCTGGGAGCTGTGTGGTGGGAAGCAGCCAGCACTCCTTTTACAACAGTAGCATTATTTTCAGTCATTGTAGAGTGAATGAATACATTTTTAAATACATGATGATATCTGAGAATTAAACTGACATAAAGAAGATAAAACAGAAGTAAAGAGTACAAATTTATTTCATGCATATTTTCCATGATCCATGAGTTCTCTTCAAGAAATGAGGATCACAGTTAGACAAAAACAACAAATTCAGAAAACTTGACAAGGCAAGAAGTCTTGGATTGGGAAAGTGACTACAAAGATAATCTCTGGTGTTGTCTAAGGTTTCTTTCCTGCCCGGTTCCCACAGTTTTTCAGTCCCAAAGAAATCACATAGAGGTCAACATTAATCATAAACTGATTGGCCCATTAGTTCAGGCTTTTTATTAACTCTTATTAACTTACATTAGTCCATTATTTTTATCTGTGTTAGCCTTATTTTGCAGCAAAGTCACATCCTGCTTTTTCTGTGTCTGGAAAGGACTGCAGAGGGAGCGTCCCTCTTCCCAGAATTCTCCTGTTCTCATTGCCCCACTTCTACTTCCTGTCTGGTTGTCCTGCCTATACTTCCTGCCTGGCTCTTGGCAGGAATGAGTGTTTATTTAAAACATAATTGACAGAATATAGACAATTGTCCCACACCACTGTGGTCTCACAACATTTGTTTGATTGGATAATATTTGAGTTAACTCTCCATCTCTAGTTATAATGATGTCTTTATACTTCCATGCAGAAAAACATTTTTCTTATAAGTTTTTCAACAAATCTTTAGGAAAGTCTGTATTTTTCTGTACTGCTGTGTGTGCTTTTCTAATATACTATTTTTATTTATTACTTCAGATAAAATGTAATTTTATCACATCCACATGTACCCCCAGTTTCTTTCATCGAAAGTTCATGGCCATATCCATATGCCAATCTCACATCTGATTTTTTCCTATTTATTTATAATCCTTTCATATATTACATTCTGATTGCAGTTTCCACTCCCTCCTCTCCTCCTAGTACCCTTTTCCCGAGTTCCACTCTTCTTCCATTTCCCTTCAGGAAACAGCAGGCCTCTCAGGGTTATCAACCAAACATGGCATAAGTTACAATAAGACTAGTCATATAACCTTTTATCAAGGTTATACAAGGCAACACCGTAGGAGGAAATAGGGTTTCAAAAACTGGCAAGAGTCATAGGTAGCTCATGTTTGCACTGTTAGGACTCCCACAAGAATACCAAGCTTCACATAGCCATAACATATGTAGAGAACCTAGGTCAGACCTATACAGGCTCCTTGATTGTCAATTCAGTCTATGTGAGCCCCTATGGGTCCTGCTTGGTTGATTCTATGACCCATTTTTCTTGTGGTGTCCTTGATCCCTCCTACAATCCTTCCCTGCCTGTTCTGTGTAATTCCTTAAGCCCTGCCTAATGTTTGCCTGTGGGTCTCTCCCTCTACTCCTACCAGTTGCTGGATGAAGCCTCTCTGATAACGATTGGGTTAGGCACCAATCTATGAATATAGCAGAATATCATTAGGAATCATTTCATCGACTTTTTTATGTTTGGTTCTCATGGTAGGATGGAGCATCTTTTGAGTATTTTCCCTTGAGTGGTATAGCTGGGTCTTGAGGTAGATCCATTCCCATTTTTCTGAGAAACTAGTGTATTTATTTCCAAAGTGGCTGTACAAGTTTGTACTACCACCATCAAAGGAGGAGTCTTCCCCTTGTTCCACATCTTCACCAGCATGAGCTCTGACTTGTGTTATTTATCTTAGTCGTTCTTACATGTGTAAGATGGAATCTCAGATTCATTTTGACTTGCTTCTCCTGATGGCTAAAGATATTGACTATTTCTTGAAGTGCTTCTTGACCATTTGGGATTTCTTTCTTAATAATTCTCTGTTTTGATCTGTATCCCATTTTTAACAGGATTATTTTGTTTGTTGATGTCTAGCTCCTTGAGTTCTTTATATATTTTGGACATTACCCCTCTGTCAGTTGTGGAGTTGGTGAAGATCTTTTCCCATTCTGTAGGGTGTCTTTTAGTTCTATTAATGGTGTTCTTTGCTTTACAGAAGTCTTCAGTTTCATGAGGTTCCATTTATTAATTTTTGATCTTAGTACCTGAACCACTGTTCTGATCATGATTTTTTCCTCTTTGTCAACGTGTTCAAGTCTATTTTCTACTTTTCTTCTTTCAGGTTTAGTTACTCTGGTTTTATGTTGAGGGCTTTGATTCTCTTTGAAGTGAGTTTCATACAGGGTGATAGATCTGGATCTATTTTCATTCTTCTACATGCTGGCATGCAGTTAGACTAGCATCATTTGTGGAGGACACTTTTTTACTTCCATTGTATATTTTTATCCTAATATCAAAAATCAGTTGTCCATAGGTATGTGAATTCATGTCTGTGTCTTTGATATAATTCCATTGGCTAAACTGTCTATATTTATGTCAATCCCATGTGTTTTTATTATTAAAACTCTATAGTACATCTTGAAATCAGGGATGGCAATAACCTCTGGAATTTCTTCTGTTATGCATGATTATTTTAGATATTTTGTTTTACTTTTTCCATATGAATTTTAGTATTGTTCTCTCATGGTCTGTAAATAATTGTGTCATAATTTTGATGGTCATTATATTGAACCTGTAAATTATTTTAGGTAAGACATCCAATTTTACTATTTTAGTGTTACTGATCTATGAACATAGGAAGTATTTCCATTTTCTGATATATACTTCAATTTCCTTCTTCAAAGACTTGAAGTTATTGACAAACAGTTCTTTAACTTGCTTGGTTAGAGTTACTCCAAGATATTTTATATTATTCATGGCTATTGTGCAGGATATTGTTCCCCTTCTTTCTCAATACAACTTTTGTTTGTATATAGGAGGGCTAGATATTTTTATTTTTTAGTATTGCATGCAGCCACTTTGCTGAAGATGTTTATCAGCTGTAGGAGTTCCTTGGTCGATTTTTTGGGCCTCTTATACAAATTATAATATCATCTGCAAGCAGCGATACTTTGACTTCTTCCTGCCTGATTTGCAACCACATGAGCTCCTTTAGCTCTCTTATTGCTCTAGCTCTAACTTGAAGTGCTATAATAAATAGATATGGAGAGAATGGAAAACCTTGTCTTGTTCCTGATTTTAGTGAAATTGCTTTGAGTTTATCTCCATTTAATTTGATGTTGGCAATTGACTTTCTGTATATTACTTTTATTATGTTTAGATATATCCCTATCACACTCATATTCTTAAACCAGAAAAAAATAGTCATTCATATCTTTCTTTCTTTCTTTCTTTCTTTCTTTCTTTCTTTCTTTCTTTCTTTC
>LOEQ01013024.1:4165-17481 GCA_001685075.1 Bramus lutescens
TATCAAAAGGGCCAAGGCAGTTTCTTTATTAACCAATGAAAGTAACATATAGACAGATGACCCTCCTACATCATTTAGTTTTCTTTCTTTTTTTCTTTTCCATTTTGTAGTATGGAATAGCACCTTTGGGGGAAAATATATTCTTGGTTGTTCTTTCAGAAACTGTGGCCTGAGTGACTGCTGGGATGACCACTGCAGCGCTGCCTTATTGGTTCCGGAACTAGCCATTGTATCACTGCCAATTACCAAAAGACTAAGCAGACTGAGGTGACCCTGTATGGAGAGAAATGAGATTCTGGAGAGACAGCTGCAGTGGTTGCTGTCATTGTGGTGTCTGCTGCTGCAGCCATGGTCGCAGGACTGGCAATAGCACAAACATCGTTGATGACGGACACTGTGGATAAACTGGCGGGACAAGTCAATGATGCTCTCCAGACTCAGAATGCCCTGAGTGTCCACATCAATTTGGACTTTCTCATTTATATCAAGAGACTGCCCTATTGATGGAGCAGGTGGACTTATGGCTAGTACAACAAATGTTTTGTCACACTTTTATCATTCCATTTGTGTGACATCTGTTAATATTGCCTATGTGGTGAAACAACTCAATGGTTACTTGAATAGCCCTTGAAATGTTACAATTAGCATACCAGATTGTTGATACTTGTGTTCCCTATTTTAGCCAAAGNCTCAATGGTTACTTGAATAGCCCTTGAAATGTTACAATTAGCATACCAGATTGTTGATACTTGTGTTCCCTATTTTAGCCAAAGGGTTGGTAGAATACCATAGCCCAAAAGGAAGGCTGGGTCCAGTGATTATTGGGGACCCTATTGCTGGCCATCTTAAAGCCTGTTGTCATGTGCATTCATCTCTGAATTCTGTGTGTAAGATCAGACAACCCGTGAGAATGCAGCATATGGTCACTTAGCAAGTCCTTCTGAGCCTGTTGGCTAGGAACTCGAATGTACTCCAGGTTTGGTTGTAAATACTGCAACAACAATGAAGACTCCTTCATAGACAGGCAACTTCTATAGAAGAGGGCCCACCTAAGACAGGGAAGGGGCCTCCCAAAGATGGGTAAGGGTTTACTCTTCTGAGATGACCTAAGACAGGAGGGTCTTCTGTTTTATAAAAAATTTAGGGGGGGATCTTGGGACCAATTGAAGTTCTGGCCTTCAGCTGTCTAGAGCCTTCTAATTCAAGTTACTAAAAGCTGTGCCTTGCCTAGAGGATCAGAGGATGGGATTTTCACCTGTTGGACATTGACTGCTGGGTATTTAAGCCTTCATGGTGCTATTAAAGGAGGGCTTTGTACCAGTGATTGGACGTCCGTGTGTCTGTCTGTCTCTGTGTGTCTTTCCTCGACCTCCAGCCCCTTGCCTGAAGCTCACGAACTGGATTCTAGCGCATAGAGTGGAGACAGGGATGCGGTGCATGGTAGCATATCATTTTGTATTAGGCTTAGAATGCCCTTATTTAAACAAAACGGGTAGGTGCAGTTGGAAATCCCATAATCAGTAGGCTTTACCTGCCCAATCAGGCGTGGCCTCTTATACTATTTATGCTGATGTAATAGTGCATCTGACCTCTTTTCTGTTTGTGTATTTGGTTGCTGATCTCCGTTCCAGCAGAGGGTATTGATCTGTGAGTCTAACCCGAAATAAATAACCATCTATTATTGTCAATTCCGAGTTTGTGAGGGATTCTTGTTAAGTGCCCTTCAACCATCCACAGGTCTTCCACTTTTAGTACCCAATTAAGAAAATACCCTACTACCAGATTTCGTGGAAGCAGTTTTTTCAACTGAACTTCCCTCCTCTTAAATGTTTTTACTTTCGTGTTGACATGTAACTCCAGTATATATCAGAGTAGAAGAATAATCATAAATTTCATGCAACTACAAATTTTGATACCAAAAAAAATCTAGAGATCTATCTCTAAAATATACTGGTACAGTAATGGCACTAATGTAATGGGAATAACCAACATTTTTTTTTCTTTTTTAAGTCCCATTCAATGAAATTAAACCCATACATAACATTACTAAAGTGATCAATAACCTGAGACCAGGAAGGCCATGTACTTATAGGAAAACCCACTACTATTATTCTGCTAAAGAAACATAGTAGGAAAATGAACCCTAATGATATATTGTTTGCAATGACAATTTACAAAAGATAATATAGCACACACATAAAATAGTCATATACACAATTGGAACACAATAAAATGATGACAGACCTATATTACAGGCCACTAATTTCAAGGCATCAAAAACAAATATTGAGAAATCACAGCCATTTCAAAAATGGTTCCAAGGAAACTGTGTAGGAGCTTATCCACATATACTAGACAGAAAATACTCACCAGAAAATAATATGGGCAAATTGATTTGAAAATATGTCCTGACTTTTTCAACTTCTACAGAAAATTACCTCAATAATAGCAATGGACAGTCCTTTTCTGTTTTTTCAATCCAATGTTTCTCTGTGTGGCCCTGGCTGTCTGTAACTTGCTTTTCATGACAGGTTGGCCTCAATCTCAGAGATCAGCCTGCTTCTACCTCCCAGGTGCTGAGATTTAAGATTCATACCACTATACCCTGCTAAGTATTGCAGAATAAGGCTCTGGTAGGTGAGCTAAGTTCATTAATGTTTCAGTAAATGATTTTTAATATTACATTGATGCCCTAAACAACCTAATTATTTTATAATCTTGAATTTAATAATGAATCACTTGATATGAGCAATAAATGCCATAAAATTTCTACATGGTGTGTAACTAGAAAGAAAAGCAAAGAATTATATTTTCAGAGTATTTTAAAAATGTTTCTGACTATACTTGACAGTATTCACAGCCAAAAGTGCATGAAATAGTCATTCCTGGCTAATGGAAGACCAATATTTGACAGAGGGATTCTGATGGCATTTTAAATCAGGATAAAAAAAATTGGAAAGAACAATTTCACTGGAATTCTATGGCAGATGACAAGAGAGAATTGTGAGTAAATAGTAATTATTAGAATGTAATATTTTCCTCTAGTGAAGATGACAAGACCTTGAACAGACTGAATGAAAGAATAGCACAAGCTGACACTTTAAATGAGTTCCCTTTAGCTAATGCATCAAAAATAACATATTTTGGAACAAGTTTAGGTTAGAGAGAGCTAGGACTTGGATTCGGGAAAGAGAAAATCAGAAAATAGAATAATTTAAAGATCAGAAATGAAAAGACTTTACTAATTTTAGTTGAAACAAATTGGAAGAAGCAATGTGAGCGTTTGACACACATATAGAACAAATCGTCATATACTGAAATTTACATTACTTTATGAGGGATTTTCTTAAAGATGACAAACATAAAGTAAAGATTATCAATTATACTTACCATCAGTTTTCTGAAATGTAATAAACTTTCTGAAATATAAAAAATACACCAAAAACATATAAACATAAACAAAATATATTACACTCTTATTGAAATGTAATGCTCTGCATGTGGGTTGGTGTGCAATCATTGGAGCATCAGCTCAAGTAAGAGGCACTCTGATACCATTGCCTTCTACAACCTGAGATTTCTGGAATGACAAGCAGAGCAGACGGTCTGACAGTGTATGCGCCTTCCTAGTGAGATGATGTTCACAAGGCAGGTTGGCATGGTGTGTGAGAACAGAATGCAAGACAAAGGAAAATGCCCGTCTGCTCACACAATCCAGTTCTCTGAGGAAAATTGTGGACAGAATTAACAAGCTTCGGCTTCTGCTTATGGCATATTTTCCTGTCCAGTTGCTCAATTTGGATAAAAGCAGCCAAATTTATAAGTATAAATAAATTAGTTAATTTCTCTGCTTTCATGACAGAAAGCTGTTTACCAACACAATCTTGATTTCAACACCTTAAAGAAAAATTAGCTGGCATATGACACTGCTGAAAATCTTTGAAATCAACTTATATGCAACACATTTCCCTCTTAGTTTTACTAAGTAAATATTCAATAGAGAAATGATTTAAAACTTATTGATCCTATTTGTGATTTTAATTTCCATGCTATTTTTTGAATCAAAAATGTATTTACATTATTTTACACAGAAATTTGAGATTGTGCAAGTACATGTTCAAACATATTAAAAATAATAGTCTTTTTTACAATTCTTTTACTTTTTTACTGGAATTATTGATGGATCTCATCAAAAAAAAAACAGATCATAAGACTCAACCCAAAATAAGATGTGGAACTGTGCTGAACAAAGGTTGACTTTGTTAAGCTGAGCTTTCTGGAGTGAATAGTTCAGAAGATATAGAATGTCAATTGACCTTTGACATTTGAAATTAGTTCTACAATGGATTTCCTTTGATATCATTTAAACTTGAATAATATTTAGACTATTATACAAATTATATATTTTAATTTTTAAAAATGCTTTTATATTTTTCCTCAGATTCGCTTTATCTACTTTCCAACGAATGGATGCCTGTTAGTCTACACATGTAAATTATAAATATGGTATTTTGATATTTATGATAAAATTGTTGATACAATCATTCACATAGGATAAAGCTTATTTCATAATTCTGTTTTCAAAAAGCTATTTTTTATTAATACCTAAACCTATAATTTTCATATCCATTTAGAGTGCAATGATATAAACTACAGATTGTATGCCATTCAGTTTTGGCCAATAGTACTACAAAAAAATCTGTTAAATTAAGGTTGGACAAAGTATAAAACATTCTGAGGAAGAAATGATCTTTTTACAGTGTAAGTTTGTGAAGGCTACGTGTTCATTTGCAAAAGAAGAGTATCTAAGACTTCCCTTTTCCACAAATACAAAACACTTTGAAGATAATTACATAAAAATCAAAAAATTAAACTCAAGAACTCTACATATAAAAACGAAACAAAAAACACTGGTGAAAACCTCCTGGATACTGAGTTGGCAGGGGTCCATCCATTTCAGTATCAGAATCTCAGGAGAAAATAAAGAAGAACTGCATCAAAATAAAAAGCTTTTAATAAGCAGGCACTGATTTTCCGCACTGTAAACCATTCTAAATAAGGTCATATGAATCTATACTCTGATTCATTTTTGTTGAGTGCACAATAGCTCTAATTTTTTAGGTAAAATAATAGACACCAAAATTTTTATTATTTTACAAAATTCCTATAGCTTTTATGCATATTGTACTTTATTAATGGACAGACTTTAATTCTATGAAATTTAATCAGAAGTAAATTCTATGTCTAGAGAATGGAACAGATGTATGTAATCTTCTCATTCAGATTCTTTATCCCAACTTATTAAATATCAGACATTAAGTGATATGGAGAAAGTAGATGATTTATAAATCCAAGAGATTAAGAAAAACTGGAAGTATACTGAAGTTTTAAGTGGACTGAGACCTATTTTTAATTCACCTATTACAGACACTTGTTAAAAAAGTTTATGACCTACAAACATCAATAGGGAAAAAATATAGACAACCTAGAAATTCAAACAAATTGTGCTTTTTTTTAGCCAAAACATTAGTTCAAAACAGCTTAATGGTACTGAACATGTATTTACATAACAGTATATTAAAATAGAACTTTCTCTTGGTACAACTAATCAAAACTGAGTTGAGGATAATTTTTTAACCTTAGCTGGTAGTAATGAGTCTCAAAACCCCCAAAAACAGTGTTCAGAGAAAATAAAGTATTCAAACACACACACACAAACACATGCACACATATTTACATCTCTGTTGTGTAAGAATGATCTCTACTCTTTTCACCTGGTTCCCATGAAAGCCACATAGAACCATTAACCTCAGCCGCAACCTGACTTGCCTTATTGGGCATTGGGTAAGAAAAATAGTAACAAACTAGAGATCATGAAGTCCCCCTTACTTCAGTAATGGCTCAGAACAGCTGGGGAAATTAATTCCAATAATAAAAACATAAATATAACCAGAGATGGTTTGCATATTGGTGTCCCTGCTAATGTCATGGCCAACAAGGAAATGATCACTGTGAAGAGGTCAAGAATAAAATTTTGTTCAGTTTAACTAGGGCTGGGACAAACATTTCCTAAGTCTGACCTCACAGTTATTTTTCCTGCACATCTAAACACAGAAAAACTTTGGGGAAAAGATTTCCACATGATAATTACCACAACAATGGCTCAGAGATGGCTACATCAAAACTCCCTCTCAAAGTAAACTACTGTACCAAAGCAAAAAGTTGTTCCCTTTACAACATAAGCGAGTTCAATTGACTTATAAACAGTGCTAAGCGTGAGAGCCTAGGGAAGATGGATTTGCTTTAAGTATAAAGATAGATTCTATTGATAGAGGATCCTAAGTACATTGGGCCTCTAAAAAAAGGAAGGGTTCTATTCACTGAGAGACAAAGCTAATGACTAGGGCCTAAACAATGTTCAGGTTTGCAGGGGAGAGGAGAGAGAATTCAGGTGAAAGCTAGCTCCACAGAACAGCAAAAGATTACCAGGATTTTCAATAACATCCATTAAAGAATGCCAGGAACCAAAGCATCAGTAATTTTCTTACCTTGAAGAAAAAAAAAACCTGCACTTTTAGCAATTCTGGTTTTTCTGTTTTCATGTAAGCTGTACCTTCTACATCTTCTGTTTATAAGAACTTGATCAATCTAATCTAATAATATAATGAATATTAAGGGGGGAATTTAATTTCAAAGTTATGTGGGATGTTATGACCACAATCTGACACTTCTGAGACTTGACAAAAAAGTTAAACCTTGAATCAGAGGTAGTGAGTAGTCGACTGGAATTGACCAAAGAGAAAACAGCAACAGATAGCGAAGACAAACAGGAAGGAAAATACAAGGACTTAAGTTTAGGCTTCGTTTTTGATTCTTGGATGAGGGGAAATATGTGTCTCTGGCAGTTTCTCCAGTCAAAAAAGAAGATCAGTTAGTTGATACTCAGCCTCTCTGAGCTAGCAGGTTTGCAGCCCAGGATTTGCCTCTTAAGTTTTATTGCTTTTGTTTCCACAGGAGAAGAAAAGCTATAGATACCATCAAAATTTATAAAGATTTGAACAATATACATGTCTTAATTTGAAGAGATGATAATTCATCTAAAAGCATGGCTGTTTGATCTCTTAATTAGAAGAGGTGATAGTTCATCAAACAACATGGCTATTTAATCTTAACTAAACTATATAAAAGTAACAAATGCTTTTCATTTTATTAGATGTAACTTGTTAAAAGAGAATTTCCCTGAATTTAGGGTTGGGGAAGTGTTTTGTTTTTGTCTTTTTAGGAGAAGAAAGGCATACACCTAATGAATCTAAAGATCATAACTCCAAAATCTGTCTCATGACAGAAGAACCACCTGATATAAGACTGAAGAAAACTAAAACTAAAATTAATGGACTATTATATTGCCATTATTCTCATAAACATTTGGTTTTATTTTAATGTTTTAAAACATTTAAAGGCATAAATTTCACCTGAAAATTTATAAGATTATTATATATCTTTAAATATAAACATTATGTTGTGATATTAATGATCATATATAGCTACCTAATTCAGAAGTAAGATTCTTTCAGCTTGTTATTGGTTATTATGGGCTTGAGTCTGAAGCAGATAACTAGAAATCAAGTTTTTAAAGCCCAGATATTTAACAAATTGTGGTCCTTTAACCTCCCTGAAATCTGCTGCATACAACATTTAAAAGGTTTAATATTTATGCAATGAACTATGACCATTCCTAGCAGTGGCCTTTAAAGTCTCTAAAAGATGATGGGGTCCCACAATGATGTTTGTACCTTGATTGTGGTAATACCTTTAAGTTGATAAACACCATGAAAGATTTGTTTCAGACTACATACAACTCAGGACAACTTCAAAGCTTCTACCTTGAGGATTTGAATATTATCTAATTTTTTTAGAGTCTACTAAAGATCCCATTGCCATCAGACAACAGGAAATATATTTAGAATATGACAGCCATATTCCCAAAATGTGAGATAAGTGTGCTTTGGTCATTCAGTGAATTATATGTGTTTGTCATCATTTATTGGGTGCAGTTGCAAATTGTTACTGGTCATAGTAAGGTAAGAAAATGAGGAATGGAGGTTAGAGTCAAGAATCACATTCTGAAAAGGAAAGAGGGGATATTGTAATGATTAGATAAAGTGTAGATTATCAAATATACTTTTAAAACTAAAGAGCAACTGCTAGTTTCAAATACTTAGAATTGGTATGGATTTTAGCATACTGATATAATTTATGGTTACTTTATCCATCACATAATTTCAATTATGTTTCTACTTTTGTTTAAGGTATTGTACATATGTAACTATGTTAAAAATAACATATAAAGCTCCAGTCTTTGAAGGCTATTATTAAAAAACAGTTTAGGATAATTTAAAAATGGAGGTTAGGAGTTAGTCACCTGTAACATTCAAACTTGTAGTCGTATTAGGTATCTTCTCAAGGTTAAGCACATATTTGAGATAGGTGTTCATCAAACACTTCTGAAACTTACAGAATATGGAATTTAAGATATTTTACTAACATAAGGCTTTCCATGACAATGAGACATGTCTTCTGCCAGCCCCAATCAACTTCAAAAAAGTGTGATTAACATTGAAGGACCTCTACATGGAATTTGTTTTATTATGGCAAAGTTAGTATTTCACTTCACATAAAAATGTCCTTGCTTCAAGTGGTGACAACATGCTTTCCAAATTAGACCAGTGGGACACAAAAGAATCAATAACAATTAATTAATTGGGAAAATAGTTAATGTTGAATATTTAATAATAGTGAAGAGAAGGGAAAGGAAATATAATTTCCAAATATACTGAGTAAAACAAGTATGGTAGGATTACAGGGTAAGTCCATTGGCTTGAAAAGATGTGATTTAATGAAATTTTCTATGGTTTGGTGCCTTCTGCATCCCAAATAAGGACTCTGACACTAAGTTAGAATTTTGGAAATGTACGAAGTTTCCACAAGATGCCAATATGATTATCTTAACAGTTCTAGAATAACTTTATGCATTTAATCATGATAAGTGAATTTCATAGTTCATATTATTAAGAAATGGTTTATTTTTATTGTTGTTGTTGTGTGTGTTTGGTGTTTGATCATACATACCACAATATTCCTGTATGTCTGAAAATGCTGCTCTTTAAAGTTGGCTCTCCCCTTTCATGTTAATATAAGACCAAGATTAGGTAACTAGGCTTTTATAACAAGAGTCTCTTTCCTCTTATTCATGTTTATATCCTTAATAAGCTTTTAATAAAAAAGTGAATATAGACCTATTCAACAATCAAAGTTACATCAAATACAATATCCAAATTTCTTGAACAAATGTTATATTTTATGGATTTAAAATTAGGCTTAACTACTAAACAACAAGCTAAAAGAAAATTTTAGTTGTTTAATTTATAATTTATAATGTAGTCCTCAACAAATCTCAAATTCAATTTAAATATACTCACCTTACCAATAACAATCATTTTTTTTGTTTTTGTTTTTAATTAAGCATTTATTGTGGCCCAGAATTTTATATAAACMTGTGGCTATTAAAAATAGAACATMATATCAAAGATGAATAAGGCTTTTGAATAAATTCAATTATAGACTAGAATATAGCAAAAAAGACAGAACTTGATACCTTTGTACCACAATTAAAATCAAATTTTAACTTTCATTTTCCATCATGTGGGATACTTATTCTTCAGAATAGTCTCTGTCCCTCAACATTTGCTAACAAATGGATAAAGAATAAAAATGCAAAGAATAAAAACCAAAGAAGATTAGATGTAGGTTTTTAAACCTGTAAAGCCTTTCAATCAAACTTAAGAGCAATCAAGAGCATTGACTAGGGATAAAGTTGGCCTTGGGCTTTACCACCTGTCTGCAATCAAGCAGCAATGGCTGAGAAATTCTTCTGAGAAGAAAGGGGGCAAAGTTCCTCACACAAAAAGCCATNATATCAAAGATGAATAAGGCTTTTGAATAAATTCAATTATAGACTAGAATATAGCAAAAAAGACAGAACTTGATACCTTTGTACCACAATTAAAATCAAATTTTAACTTTCATTTTCCATCATGTGGGATACTTATTCTTCAGAATAGTCTCTGTCCCTCAACATTTGCTAACAAATGGATAAAGAATAAAAATGCAAAGAATAAAAACCAAAGAAGATTAGATGTAGGTTTTTAAACCTGTAAAGCCTTTCAATCAAACTTAAGAGCAATCAAGAGCATTGACTAGGGATAAAGTTGGCCTTGGGCTTTACCACCTGTCTGCAATCAAGCAGCAATGCCTGAGAAATTCTTCTGAGAAGAAAGGGGGCAAAGTTCCTCACACAAAAAGCCATTGCAGGGGAGGAAGCGGCTCCCACACTTCTGGAAAGGCTGTAGGGCACTTTCTTAATGAGAGATTGATGGGGAGGCTCAGCCCATGTGGGTTGGTCTATCCCTGGGCTGGTGGTCCTGCATTCCACAAGAAAGCAGGATGAGCGTGCCCTGAGAAGCAAGCCAGTAAGCAGCTCTCTTCCATGGCCTCTGCATCCGCTCCTACCTCCAGGTTTTTGTCTTGCTTAAGTTCCTGTCCTGTCTTTCTTCAGTGATAAACAGTAACAATCTTAAAAATCAGTTTTTAATACGCCTTTTATAAATTCTGTTTGATATGATTCTATTATAGACACAATTCTTGATTTAATATTAGATGGTAAAGAATTTACAAACTTCAATCCAGGTACTTTTTTATTCTTGTATTTCTGTACATGGAACATAATATGTTCAAAAGCAATTTTGTATATTTTATGCCTGATTTAATCTGAGACTATTTATAAAGATACTTAAATAGCAAACACCCTTATAAAATCATTTCAGAGAGGACTGCAAGACATTCTTTAGCCAGGGAGTCGAGATAACATTTTTCTGAAGAACAAATTTTGAGAAATATCTTAGGGGTTTGTCAAATTTTGGGAAATATCTTAGGGGTTTGTAGCAGAGATTGCTTGTTCATATCCTGGCTACCCAGAACTGAATAATCACACAACTACTTTAGTAATTTCAACACTACTTGGTCAATATCTTAGGCATATTCCTGGATAACTATTTTATCCTAAATTAATACAGTTATATTAATCCATGTATTTCCATGAGGCTATGGCCTACCAGTAAGGTTTTCCAGTGTTTTTCTCCTTTGGCAGCTATGTGGCATCTCATTGGAATCACCTACTTTCTGTATATATCTGTTTGGATTTTCTGCCTGGCTTTGCTCTACTAAGTCATTGTCCAAAACAGCTTTATTGAGTAACAAATGGTAGTAAAACATATTCACAGCATTCAAAGGGGAATCCCACATCAGGGGTTCGTTTTGGGGACAAGTATTTTAGTTTGACTTGTTACAAGAATCAAATAATAATAACACATTTACCTTATGTTAAGTTTTCTTGATATGCTTATATCTTTAGCACATGTCTGACCTATTGAGTGTTGTTATAGTTGTTTGCGAAGAATGAATGGGATTTTATTAAATGGAGTCTGCACAACTTCTCAGTGGCAATACTATTGTAAAAAAAAAGACATTTCAACCATCTACTATTAGCTGTCAAAAGTCCCCCAGGTAGTGTGAGCCTCATGAACTCTTCTTTCTTCCATAATGAAATTTTGGCAGGCATATTCAAGTAAAGGTTTTGTGTAGATAATCGGACCTACAGTGAGTTCATGAGTATAACCACCATGTTAAATCCAGAAGATTAGCTTTGTAACACATGTCCTAGATTTGGTGATATCCCACTTTTTCAGTTGTCTCTCAGAATATACTTTAAGCCTTAGATGAGATCTCATTTTTGGACAAGTAATTCAGTGTCATGTATTTATTACATGGATAAAATAAAATCCCTTATAATTTTCAGATTTAAAGCATTAGATAGTTGTTATAACTTAAAAATAGGAAACAATGTATAACGTAAAGTTTTGATGTTCCAAGGTTGCTTAAGAATATTTTTTAAACAGTAATAGTCTTTGTTTTTATTATGTAATATTTTTCTCCCAATAGAAAGAAAACAACCTTGAGTTAGAATCTTCAGGATCCAGGAAATAGATGAAACTTACAAAGCTCAGAAAATAAAGACTGTACAAGTTTCAGGAAGTTTCCGAAACTTACAGGGTCCACAGGGAGCTATCATACCTCTACTGTTGACTACATGAACAGGAAGGTCTGTGAGCAGTTGATACTCTGACAACTTAGTAGTTTGAGAGTCTTAAAGGAGCTCCAGAATGTAGATTTTTGAGTTGTTTGCTAAAGGTGGAAGGGCTCCCTCAACTGTGTTTTGTGATGATTTCTTGTTAAGAGTGATATTGCTATAGTCTTTGAGACTGATAAATTGATGGAGATACCTGATACATATTGGACCTTTTTTTGTTACCCACTGAAAACAATGTAAAACCAATACATTTCATCAAAGTTATTCTTTCTCCTACCTATATCAACGTAGAAGAGGGATTATTGTGGGTGAATGACTGTCAGTGAAATATAATAACGAAAATAGCATCATTTTATATATAGTGCAGAGATACTCAAATGCAAGAGAAAAAAGAATGATAATTTTGGATTTTACTTTCTGCATTACCATTTTAATGTTTATTTGCAGGACAAATTTTACATTTATCAATCCAGTGTTTTCTATGCTTCCTTCTGAAAATACCAACTGGCTTGCCAACAGCTTTGGGCATGTCATAGCATGGTATAAGTTTGGGGAGCTGGGGTAGCTAGGAGAAAGTGATGGTAAATCTTACACTTTTTTCAATATCACCTAAAAAGAGCCCAATTTGCTGATCTCTAAATATCTGTTGAATACAGAAAATACTCATTTTCTTTTGGTTAGGGAGTGTGGAGATTAAGAGTCTGTGTTTTAACTTGCAGGGAAAAAGCTGCCCTGGCTCTGGGGTGAGTAGACGACTGTGTCGGAGACACAGGTTAGCTGTGGCGAGCCAGGGACTGAGAGGAAGGCAAAGGTCTTCTTCCCTGTTCTCTTGACACAAGTTTCGATAACCACGGAGTTTAAGGAAGTGGCTGCCCTGTGGCACAGAACATAATGAACTGCTTTGCTCAGATAGTTTGAATAGCTCAGATTAGATCTCTAGGACATTGAGATAATGTCTCTGGAGACTTTTGTAACCACTTCATCCGATGATACTTCTGCAAACGTTATTGATATTCTTGCGACCACAGCCCTAAATAGTTGCTTTGTCCTTGGCCATGTTATGCTCACTTCATTCAGATAAACTCACAAGTTACAGATGCCATGGAGTTGA
>LOEQ01013027.1:6937-23274 GCA_001685075.1 Bramus lutescens
AACTAACATGACTACAAGCTTGACTATTATAGATGATTATCTATTAACCTATATATTTTTAATTATACATTACATTTTAAATGAGTTGTACAAACAAAATACCTTAATCAAGAGCAGAAATATACATATAACAAAATTTGCCTTAAATTTGTATCAATAAACCAAGATTCATGCCAATGCAAAGTATTTATCTCTATATAATATCCCCCTTTAAATGTAAAAAACATTTATGAAGAATATTTGGGAATTTGGGCATAGTACTCTACAAACTGCTTCCTCTTTTTGTTGGGTAAAGTATTTTAGGGGGTGTTCACAGCAACCTTTCAGGGTGGTCTTGGTTCATCAAACCACATTAGTCTGGAAGGATTCCACAGGTCCTCATTCTCTGTGGAAACAAAAGAAGAATCACTTTTCCAAGGTACCATATCCTTAAACCCAAATTTTGAAATCAAGATATCTTTAAAATATATAGATTGGTTTAGCATAACAGCCCATTCAATGAAATGTCTCTCTGTACTTAGTTCCTTCACAGTCAGAAAACTCAAAGAAAACACAATACTACTGTACATAATTCAGACTCTTTGTGTATTTTCCATCTTTCTGTGGCTTATTTTTCTTGACTCCTTTTAATCTATGACTGTCTGTATTCTGTTTCTTTAAAGATTTGTTTTATTTTTTAATGATCTGCTTCTTTTAATAACTCTCTATACTCTTGTTCTTCTCTCTCCCAAGCCTATGTACATTTTAAAAACACACTGTGTCTTATTTAGAGGTTTTTTATGTCTGAATCTATCCTATTGTGTATCTGAAATCCTTTTTTGACCAGGACTGCTTCTTTAAATGTTAAATGGCACAAATCACAACCAACAGCCTGAACAGAAATAAGACAGCCAGAAATTAGAAATGCACATTCCTCGAGCAGTCTTATTTCTGTTCAGGCTGTTGGTTGTGATTTGTGATATATTTATAGTACATCATATTTGAGTATGAGTGTGGGATGGCAGGCCATATGAAGGAGAGGAAGGCAGTTGTGGAGGCTCTGTGAGGCAGTTTCTGAGGTGTTGCCAGTCTCTTGTCTTGCTAACCTACCTGAAGCAGAGCGCTGTCAGAGTTCTGGAGTTGGCTGGGTAAGTGGGATGATTTTTGTCTTACTCAGCTGGTCATGTGAAACAGAACATAGGGTCAGGTTTCCAAGGCATGGATGATAGTGATGGTGATGACAGAAATATAGAAAGTGAGGGTTGGAAGATAGGGCTGGGGTGGCCATGGACATTTTGAATATGCACCGGGAGCCAATTCACTTCCATTTTTCTTCTTCACTTTGACTTTCTCTCCCCACTCCATGCTTCCAATGTTTGGTTTGTATTAAGTTCTTATCTGTACAGTTTATTATTGTTTTGCTTATACACAAAACTTCCATAATATTTTGTGTCCTTTTTACTAAAATCTGCCTTTTTCAGATTATAGTGAACACATCTAGTTATTTATCTCTACCTGTTTATCAGCTTAAATTCACTTTATTTTTTATTTATTTGCATAGATATAGCTTCATAATTTAAGCTCAAGTACCTGTTTGTACAAACAATACAGTGATGAATAGCCCTGGCAATCTAGTAATTAGGGAATTTTGTGAAAATTTTCTTTGATATAAATCGTTGGGTGACATTGCAGGGTCAGCCGTCTTTCCTGAAGTAAATGTTCCAGACACAAATCGACTCCACCAGCAGAGCACAGTCATTCTTGCTACATTTCCTTACCACCATATGACATGATAATTTCTGCTGATTCATAAAGTATACAGTGGCATCTTTTTACTTTAATATTTATTTCTCTATCAGTAGATTTGAGCATTTTACTCTAATATTAATAATTATGCTTTTTCTGTGATTGCTCTTTAACATACTTTTTTCTTTAACCTATTTTTTATTATTTTTAAGAATTACATACACATATATAGTGTAGTTTGATCATATCCCACAACTATTTCCAAATACTCCCATAATCATGCCCACTTTCCACTTTTATGTTTAGTTTTCATAAACTACTAAGCCTAGTTAGTATTATTCATATGTTCATGGCCATACAGAATCAGGGTTGGGGGGGTTCATGAAGTTATATGGTTGGGCTGAAATAGCAGCCGTTTTACATTCTAAGGCTTGAGGTAGGGCTCTAGTTATTTCCAAGGTCGCATGGCTACTGCTGATATGTGGGCTCACCAGGAGAACCACAGTAAACTGTGCTGGCAGTTCTTTCAGCTCTAACAGAATCCTCTTCAGCTTAGCTCAGATGCCAAATCTCTTGATAAATTTCCTTCTTCAGGGTCTATGTTATATGTGTACAGATCTGGGTGGATGACAGCTAGCCACATCATTCAAATATGTATATTTTTCATACGTAAATTAATCAGAAACAGATGTAGGTTTCAGTAGCTTACTGTACACACACACACACACACACACACACATATTTCCTTGATATCTTCCCCCGACACTTTTGACTTAAACTCGAAATGGAGAAAGGGTTTTGTATAAATTTCTTTCACCGGCTTCCATCATAGTATAAAAGTCTAATCTCAATTCTAAATCTTTCACAGTGCTTCTGCTTCTCTGAGCAAATTATATCATGTCTAGTGGATGGGAAACAAAAGTGGAAATGCACACTCATGCAAACCATACTTAGCACTGATCCTTTGGACACAGTTTTGAAAAGGTGGGATGAAGAAAAACAATGTTTGTGGAGGCAGATTATTTAGTAAAAATATAATATGTTGATGACTCTTTGCAAGGTCAATCAACTATTTTTAGCATTTTTTCTTCTTTTATTTTAGTAGCAGGTAACTTTGAGAACTTTATAAGAAACTACAAATGTTCATATTTTCCTTGAAGTTCATCTACAGTGCCTTTAAAGAACTGAAAATCCTCTCTTAGACCAAGCCACACATTTTGTTTATGCCAGTATAGCCTGTGCCTGGTTAGCTCATTTCTTCAGAACCTTTTTCAGATGGGGATGAGATCACACATTCAACCTAAGTATAGTCCAGCTGCCTCAGCTCCTCCAACCAGCACCGATCAGATGTCTTCCACATGTGTGCTGTGAGTTCCAAGCAGAACCCAGTGAGAATATAAGGACGCTCCACAAAACTGCATGCTCACTAACTGCAGTTCACAACTCAAATGTCTGCCAATGCGTGGTTGGTGGTATTATTGGGTACTCAAGGTGGCACACCTTAAATTTATGATCTGGACACTACTTTCTGCCTTTTCAAAGCAGAATTTAGTGACAGAAATTTATAGTGCCCAATGTTTTCTGGTGGCTTTCTTCTCTTTATGTTTCTGAGTGACTGCTGGAGTTAGAAATGGAAAACTTCCATAAACATTGTAGAAGAGCAAGTAGCCATAACCTACACTGAATTTGGTAATATTCAAGAAAATTTTGTTAGAGCAGATTTAAATGTGAACTATTGCCTTCCCCAGTCAATAACTCATAGACACCGCTTACCTATATGAAGGGAAGCAGAAGTAATTAAAAAAACTTATCGAGAGCATTCCTTTACAGCAAAATGTTTTCTTAATGTTTTTAAGTAAGTAATCACTTTTGGGGAAAGAATGAATAAAATATATACTTTTGACTAAAATGGAGACCACATAAAATAAAGATATTGTCAAATCATTTTAAGTTCTAGTTTTATGTAGTACCAAGAAAATAATATGAGGTAGAGAAAGTTAAAGAATAGTTATAATTATAGTTTCCTTTAATTATGATAAAGATCAAGTACATATAAATATTTCAACTAGAATTATTGCTTGATAACTGTCTTATTACTTGCAATTTTAATATGTTAAAGTTAAAAGCTTCCTTTTTGTATAGACAGAAAAGGGGAGGTGTTGTGAGATTCCTTTCTCTATATGTGTTGCTTTTGGCTTGTGATAACGTAGAGTAAGGCAGGAATTCCAAGCAGAGATAAAGGATAAAGTAGGTGGACTAAGAGATATGCCATAGAGCTGACAAAGGAGAAAGACATGAGCTTCAACCAGAACCTTACTGTCAGGCCATGAGCCTCATGGTAAAATACAAAATTATAGAAATGGCTTAATTTAATATAGAAGAGCTAGCTATAAATATGCCTAAGCTAATAGACAAAGCAGGTAATACAGTTTCTGTCTGCTTATTTTGGACCCCAGACTATTTTGGGTCTGGGTGCCTTGGAATGAATGAGAAGCCTCTGCCAACAAAACAAAACTTTCTGTAGCCATTTTTTGGAAGCTCAAGAGTTCATGGAAATATAATTTTAACATCCTTTAGATTGGAATGAATGCTCAGGGCCACAGTAGCTCCGTTTCATAAATAATGGCTCCCTGATTTGTTTGGAACTTCACAGTACCACATGCAGAATGCAGAGAAGAAGGATGGTGATGAAGGACTGGCCACAGGAGCAGCATCAGTGATATTGTCTTTTGTACTGCAAGAATGCAGAGTGAGCAGAAATCCACACTGTCACTCTTGAGTGTGTCTTGAACATGTGATAGCATTTATATTTTTTGAAGCTTCCAGTCACAATGTTGGAGTTGATTTAGTCTACTCCTAATAATGCTTTTATTCTCTAACCTCAGCACTAGCCAGTCCTATTGCATAGAATAAAAACAGGGTTCTCTGCACTACAGTGTGCAGTGTGGAGAGCATCTTTGGGACAACAGATATATAGTTACAGTTTTATCACCTTCTTAAGTAGTGGCTTGCATTAGATACATTGCATAAACTCAGTTAAGCACAGGATGATTAAAATACACATGTAAGGGCACATTACTCTGAAGTGACTGTCTAAAAATTTAGACAAGCAATTTGATCTCAAGTTCCATGCTACCTTTTTCTGCTGAAGACAATGTTTTGCTATGTAGCACTAGTTATACTCACTGTATAGTCTAGGGTGGCCTTACATTTATGGTAACCCTTCGGCTTCGGCTTCTCAAGTGTTAGGGTTACAGTCTTAAGCTAGTATGTTTGGCTACCAATGCTATTTTTGCTATGTTCCTTCATCACTGTGTGAGCAATAAATACAGTTAGGATTTGGGAGCACTGATTCATTTTCCAATTAGCCCAGAATCACTGATTTAAGTTCTTTCTGCTTAATACCTACATAAAACCCAAACTCTAAATACTCATACTCTCTCAGAAGGTATATAGCATACAAATTATAGAAAAGCTATGGAAAAACTTCTGAAGGACAAAAAAAAGGAAAGAAAAAATCAACGAACAACAAGACTCCTTTTAAGTTTTACTTATCCCACTCTAGATTCAACTTAACTCAGCTCCTGTACTCTTGGCTGTTTTAATTTATAAACAGCAAGAACCAGTGTCCTGATTTATCATTTATTTTACTCACTTGCTTATTATCTTTTGTTGACTCTAGTATGTTAAGTTCCTTGAGAAAAGATATTTTCTGTTTTATCCCATATTATTTATCCAGAGTCTGTGGATGATTAAGTGAACAATCACCCATTTAAACAGAGTTGTGGAACATAGAGGACATGTGCTTCATGCAAAGTTAGGATAATGATGGACATTAATACTATATATGCAGACAGATATTATCTCCTACAAAACCCGAGATGTAGTTATATCCCTGCAGAACTGAACCAGGTGTACGTCCTTTGCAGAACAACACTTCTCTCAAGGACCAGAAAAGTTTGATAGTTCATTTGTCTTTTGGCATACAGACAATGAGACTTGGTGATGGAGCCTCAGTCCAAAAATAGACTTCATTTATGTTACTTATACACCTTATCCATACAGCATGGAGCTGATGGACTTGCGGTATATCTATATCTTTGCTGTGACCTTTGATACGAAGTCATGTCATGGAGCTTTCTACTTGTATCACATCAGTACTCAGAATGTTTAGAATTCTGAAGCCTTCTGGATTTTCGAGTTTGAGACTAGGGATATTTAACCAACACCACACTGTACTGTGTGTTTGTTTATAAACCTCAGAATCAATGAGAATCACAGGGTTTTGGTCCATGGATGTGTAGAAATGCAGCATCCTTCTCATATAGCCAGGATAAACACTCCTTCCTAATCCAGTCAGATGTCACTGCCAGGCGGAAAAATCTGCCGCCACTGTGGGATATGATAGAACAGTGAATATTACTAACCCTGTGTGGTATCTGGGCTATTTTAAAAGACAGATTTTCTTCCAGTGTCAGACATTGTGTTTTATTGGGAAGGCCCCAAATTCTGAGGGAGGTCACGGGACTACAGCAGTGCCATCTTGCATATTTTTTGAGAGTTGAGAGGATAACATATTTATTTATTTATTGTATTCAATGAGTTGTTAATCTCAGTTCTGCTAAAAGGATATACATGAGGACTGAAAACAATGATGAGGAAGAAGTGTAGTAAGAAATAGTAATCATAATCATAATAATGATGATGGTTCCTAACATGTTCATGTTTGAGATCTCTTTTCTGGCTTTGCTGTCCCATTCCAAGTTGGTTCTCTACACTATCCTGAAGTCTTTGCTTTGTCAATGATGAGATATTCCCAGTTCACCAATAGTTAGGATTATTAAAATTAATTTCCATGTCATACCTGTTTGATATTATATTCAATATAGACTTTTGAACTTGATCCTTATGCTCTGTGTTTTCATCAAATCATGATCTATCCCAGCTGATGGTAGCATTTGGAAATATAGAAGGAGGTTTTATTTGTAGGTCATTCACAAAGTTGCCATAACACTAGCAGAAACACATTTAGGAAGCTCATATCTATTTCCAGGGAAAAATGAGTAAACGGATGGTCTAAATTTACAAGCTTGTAAGTATCCTGCAAAACAGTATGTCTAGTCCTAAATATCCCTAATGGGTTTAAAAAAAAAAGGCCCACGGGTTCACAGACACATTTAAAGTTTAGACAGGGGAAGGCAATGGAAGGAGGCAGGGTGACTCAATTTACGTTTGCCTCAGACTGAAGCTTCCCTGGAAAGTGAGGGTTTTAATCTGAATTTCCTAGTTGAATGAGGAAGTATAAACCATAGAGGTAGTGAGAAGAATGTAGTAGATATTGAAGTGTTTCCTCACAGGGAAATTGTATTGTTTGTTTTCTCATTAAATACGTATTTGTAGAGCATCTACTCTGAGCTAAGAAAATGTTCTGGTTATTAGAAACACATGGTCTGTTCACCCCATTCAGATGAAGGTACTGGTGGGGACTAGTGCTGAGAAGGCACCTAAATCAACTCATAGAGTTCATTCCTCCATAATTTACAGATAAAAATTTCTAGAACTCAGAGATTAGATAGAGTATGGCATATCAGTTGACCCTGTGTCATTAAAGGATGACTTTTTATTGCATCAACATCTCTTCTTCCATGTCTACCATTAGCAGCTTCTTGCATTTTAGTTCCTGCTGAAGCAAGCACCTCGTCACATCTAGCCTGTGCCTACACGGCATGTAAATTTACATTCTAGTGTCTCTACATTGATGGCCAGGAGTCATGTCCAATTATATCCATTACAGAAGTGAGAAGAGCAATTTAGATAAGAACATTGGAATAACTGCCGAAAACAAAAGAGGGAGACTTTATTTACGTAGAAATGTTTGCACCTAAGTTTTGTTTGGATACACTCACATTCGGGGCATCTTTTCCCTCACTCCAGGCACACGGTATTTCCAACCTTTCATCTTCAGTGTTTACAGGCATCCGTTACATGCCCCTGGAGCAGATCCGTACACTATTCATAACCTCACCTTTTATCTCAGCACTTTCCTTGAGCCTTGAACATAGGTGCCTCTCTGGAAATGGTTACCTGGAATAGAAACACTTCTCAAATCCTTTCAGCTTGAGCAGCTGCTTTCTTAGCTCAGCAACAACTGGTTTGACCTTGTCATGATCTGAAGCAGAGTTCTTATAGCAAAAGAAAGGAAACACATTTCCTTTACTGAATGCCTGCACGCTTTGAGCTTTTAAAAGGGGTTTGTTACTAGATTTGTTCTATTTATCTTTCGCATGTAAGATACCTTTTCTGATGGTGCCTAACGTCCAAGGTCAGAGAGAAGAGGGGAAAGAGACAGAAGAAACTGCTTTGGAGTTAGTGACTTGGAAACTTGTTTTGCCTGCCTCTGGCAGTGTTTGGTTCATGGCACATCTTTAGGAAACGTTCATTGGATGAAGTGGGAAAACCAAATGAACATCACCAAGCACTAGAAGCCAAAGGAAGAGAAAGCTCCACTTAGAGGCTGGGTGGAGGGGCTGCTTTGAACTTAATCAAAAGGGAACACAGACTGGAAGTTTTAGAGGCCCAGGAATTGCACAGCTTACACGTGGGCTTTCCTTATCCACAGGAGGCTAAAAGTTGACATGGTCACATATCACATATCAAAAGCTAGAGAGTAACTTTCTGGGTTGTGTCTTCTGAGTGTAATGCCATGCTTATCAATTCCTATAAGTGTCACATCTTTTGGTTAAAATATATTTCCAATTAATCAGTTAGTCTTATTACTATTCATGGAGTAGATACCTAGTACATCACTCTCTAAGTGTCAAATTCTCAAATTCGCCTTGCAGTAAGAATTATTTGACTTTTTCATTTTCCTTCTTGGCAGAGGGCAGCAATCTTCCCCTCCGCTGTAGTGGAGACTACTCCCAAGCAGAGGTTTTTTTTTTTTTNTTCCTTTCTTTTCACCCTCAGGGTTCCTCCTGATGTTCAGACAGACAGATGGTTTGATGATTGCCCTCTCTGCTGCTTGTCCTTTCACCTCTGGAAGCATTTCCTGGTTCATTTACCGTGGACTCAGCTGTTCTCCAGGAAATGACTCCCTGTTTCTTTTAAATTAAGTACTTCGTGGGAAACTGAAACTGCTCTTGGTACTGACTGGTTGCATTATAAGAGTACATGGAAAGTTGTTACTGATAGCTGTCTCTCGCAGGAATTGACAAGGTTTAAAAGCGGAATGGGTCTTCATTCTGCTGAGAGTTTTTGTCTTGCACAAACTGCTACCAAATTTAAAACTGACAAACTTTGGCAAAACCCTTGTATAGTTCCCAAAGAAGCACAGTACTACTAAAGACACAAATCTCTCACTAATCCTTCAAATCTGTGGAAACAATTCTTCAACCCGTGGAACACTTTTAACTTTGTGCTTATTGTTAAATAAACTCAGTGCTTTTAGTTCTTACAATAGGTATTTATTCTTAGATAGAAGAAAAACTTCAAATCTGTTATCTAAGCAGAACACGCACAAGAGCCCTTGTACTTTTGAGTACACTGAGTGTTTTATTTGTATCACAACAGAGAAAGGCTATGAGTGAATTTTTACCAGTAAATACACATGCTATGTGCCCCCTCCCCTTATTCTAAAGCAGCTCTCTAGAAACTGTGCTTGTCAGTCTGCTTTCTAAATGCCCTGGCATTTAAAATTTAAGAGTTTGTGAAAAATAATTTGAAAGTTTAATCGCCGCCTTTTTCAGACCACAGGCATTTCCATTTTGTTTGAACATTTCCATACCAGAACCACTAGTCCAGTTCAAAACTGTAAAACCTTAGCATAGCTACATAGCATTTCAGTGATGGGATCATCACAAAAATGGCCAGGAGGAGTAAGCCCCACTGAGTCCATTTAAGTGCTAAGCACACTGCAAGACTTCCCCACAGCTAACTAGCCTAGCTAAATGTTTCATTTGAAGGTCATGGTCATAACCAAAGCTCTAGTTGTAGAATAGGGGGAGGGGGCAGAGTAAATGTGTCATAGAAATACTTCCATGCAAAGTTTTGCATCTCTTGACAATGATTGCCCTAAGGTGCATAAACCCTTTACAATGCTTATGAAACAAAAAGAGCAGCTTGGATAAAATCAGGGTAATTTTCCCTGTAATTAGACACCTTAATTCTAAACACTGGTTCTGTTGCTTATGTGTGTGTCCTTGGGACATCAGTAAGTCTCTGGGAGTCCCATTTTCTAGGGTTCAATGATATCATATCACTGTTAGGGAGAATAAAGTGGTTATGTGTATGAATACCTAGAATAGAGGGTCCCCAGGGTAATTGTGTCTCCCTTCATGAGAGACTCTGAGAAGAACAGATGATGAAGTGACAACCATTTCTTGAAGCTCTCCAGTGACTCTGCTCAGTCAACCCAGTAAGATTTTAATTTTACATGACAAATTGTTTTGATTTTCCAAAGGAAGTCTTATAAGAACCTTACTTCAGCTCCATCATCCTGATTTCATTATTATTGTAGCCCTAAATTATTTCCCTTGCTTTTCCTTTTTTCTCTGTTACTTTTGTACCTTTCAAGATGATTCCCATCTAAACATGCAAGAACCACACTGCTGAAATCTAATTAGTGCATCACCTGGTCTAGCAGCATGGGTCTTTATCTCATTACTCCTCCCTGGGAGCCATATGTCTGCTTCCAGCATAAATCTTGCCTTGTGATTATTGCAGTAAAGAATTTATTTGATTTTGTAACCACTGCCATCCTCCTTTCATGGTGTTTCCTTGCAGGAGTTTCCTGAGGAAGACATACTGTGGTGGTTTTCTCAACTGCGTTGAGAAGGTAATTCTGTTTTTCTGCCCTCCATGTTGGTTTCCTTGAAGTCATTGATAGTAAGAGCCACTCCAGTGCCATTCCTGGCTTTGTCCACTCCTTTTGGGGTTATTATTTTTGTTAAATATTATATTAACTTCATGCTGCCCTTTGCACTGTAATTTGATATGATGTAAGAGGAAATAAAATATACAGGAAAAGGATAGTTGAAAAAAACCAGTGTTGGATTAGTTTTTTAAAATTAGCAATTTATTTGAGAGGTGGATGTAAGAGGACCGAGAGTTCAAGGTCATCCTGGGCTACTTAGTAAATTGGAGCCAGCTTGGGCTACATGACACTATGTCCTAACAAAATTAATCAAAAATAAAATAAAAAGTATAGAATAATGTTGACACACATATGAACTCACAGAGAATGTAATAGCACTCAAAAGCACATGTTCAAATCAGACAAAATCCCAGCACTGAAAATGGGAAGTAAACTCCTAAACAAGAAGGTATTTGCAACTGATAACTGTTTGGAAAAAGGAAAATTGGTTTTTCCCAGTAGAGTGTCACTGAGTATATCAACCATACTTCAGGGCAGGCCCCATGCTCAGGATCAGTCAACCACAAAAGAGACTTCATATTATCTGTGAGCTTTTAGTTTTGCTTTGGTATTATTTTCCCTCTTATTATTTTTTATTTTGCTCTTATTTTGGTTTTAAGTTTGCTTTCCTTTGCTTTTGATTGTTCGAGAGAGTGAAAGAATATGAAGTTGTGTGGCTAGAGAGGTGGAGGGGACTGGGCAGAGTTGTTGGTGGATAAAGAGTATGATCAAATATTGTATGAAAAAGGCAAGCAAAAATTTAAAGTACAAACTGAAAATTGAGAAACTTTGTTTAAAGGGAGAAAGATCTTATGGAAATCTCTAAGTTGTCCTGTGGAAAGAGGGGGCCAGTTAGCTTGGATATTCTACTAGGTAGGTCATGAACTTTCAGAGATGAAATGGAGCTCTTTGAACACTATATACTTTCCTGAGTGAGATTCAGTTTTCACAGAGTTCACTACATACACACTGCTGTATGACATGGAAATGGAAAGAACGAGCCACGCATGAACTCTGTCCTGGCTTTGTCCTGTTATCAGGAACAACAGGAACAATGGAGTAAATCATGCAATAGACAGCGAGAGTTCAGCGGGGCCTGGCAAGCAAGTAGACCTGAAATTCATATTATTTAATGCTGATGCTTCAAAATCAGAGGGTAAATTTACTAAATGAAAATCATCACATACAATACAGAGTATGAACACTTGCAGAAACTACTGATTCTGGGGTCTTTGGCATATTACTCAGGAAACTGGACCTTTTACCCTTGAAAAATGCAAATAAATCTTGATTCCAATAAGTCTCACTGTTAAATGCATTTTCTTGGCATACTACCATCTCTTTAAGCCTTTACATAATAGTAAAATTTGCCCAGAATTTTATTATGAAAAATTTTAGACGCAGAAAAGTTGAAGTTTTTCGAATGAATATCACAGTTCCAAAGTTAAGCTTCTATGCTGCCATTTTGCTAGATCTGTGTTTATAAGTATTAGTTCACAGGTCCATTTCTCCATTTATGTATAAACTTATTCTGTAAATCAAAAAGGTCCCCAGACTTTAGCACACTAACACCAGAATGGAAGCCTGTTCCGGCCTTGGAACCCAGCACTTAGGCCACAAAATGCTTGCTGAACAGGGGCAAAGACCTAGTTCACCTGCCAAATCAGGAGCAAAAATTAAAACAATGATACCAGGATGTGTCTGAGAAAGTTCCTAACTGTGTTAACTATGCTCTTTGACTTCTGTAATTCCTCTTTTTACTAACTGTTCCTGTCAACTAAAATGTGTCAACCCAGGATGTGATTTTTGTTCCCAAAAAGCCAAAATGTAAAGCCTTAGGGATGTGAGATTTGAGCATGTTCTTCATACCTCTGACCAGGTGCAAAGACTTTCTATTCCACTTTAAGAGTTCATGTGTTCTTAGGGGTTACCCTGTAACAGGATTTCAAAACTGACTGCTGATACTGATACATTAAACTAAGCATGCTCATCTTTAACTAGATTTTGTTTTTTAGCTAAACTAAGCTTTAATTAAACTAGGTTTAAATATCTGTTTCTGACTATGCATATGTATAACAAATCTATATTATCATTTCTTTAGATTTTATTTTTAGGAGAGTGTGTGTATGTCCTGTATGTGTGTGTAGTATGTGTGTGCGTGGTGTGTATGTGTATGTGGTGAGTGTGTGTGTGTGTGTGCATGTGCACATGCACATGCAGGTGCCCACATAAGCACGAAGCAGGAATTACAGGCAGCTGTGAGCCACCTAACATAGGTGCTAGGAACTGAACTCAGATCTTATGCAAGAGCAGCAAGTGCTCTTAACTGCAATCTCTTCAGCCCATGTATTTTTATATTTTAAGAATAGCATACATGTATAAGATCCAGAGGAACAGGAAGTTTCTCCTAGAAATGTCAGAAAGGCTACACACATGAAATTTCATCCACATGGCTGCCTAAACAAGATCTGAACAATTAAAATAAAGATGATGGCAATAAACATGCTAGTAATGGACAGGGAAAGCTCATGAGCCCAACCCTAAACAGAGAACTATGGGCAACTAAGAAGTTCAGGGAGTGGAAGAAGCAGTATGTCCCGGGGAAAATTTCTTCAGTTGACTATCAGCTACCAAGTGGTTAGCTCTGAAACCATGTGTGTTTTCGACATGTATATGTTTTTTGAATTTTTTCTTGGAGTTCATCACTTCATGATTCATTTTCTTAACAACAGATTTGAGAAAATATAATTATTTTTGAGAAAATATAATTATTTTCTTCTAGCCTGATTGTCTTTCCCCAGGAATATTTTTCTCTTTCATTTTTACATTTTTTCATGCAAATTTTATAAGCCAAGTATTCATCTATAGAAAAAGACCTAATGGTATTTTAATTTATATTTCACTAATTGTATAAATAAGTGTGGAGAAAATTGACAAAACAGTTTCTTAATCCAAGAATATCATAGATTTTTGGTTTTATCTTTTGGATTTTAGTGTCTTATGGACTCATTGTGTCTCACCAAAAGTCTCATGTTGAAGACCTGATTCCTAATGTGATGACATTGGAGGTGAGGCCTAAGGGAGATAATTAGGCTCTGAAGGTAGATTCCTGTCTAAAAGGATAGATGGTCCTAAACGTAGAGATACAAGAGAGCTGGCATCTCTCTTATAAGTGCACACACTCAGCAAATCCCAGAGAAGACACAGAGAAGCTGGCCTTCTGTGAGTCAGGAAGGGAAAACTCACAAGAACCTGTTTGGCAGATATTGTAGCCTCTGTCTTCTACCCTCCAATTTTTGAAAAAATAAATCTTACATTTTGTTATACAACCTTGGGCTGATTAAGGATTAATACATTGATTCTACATTGCTTTTATTAAATTAATTTCAATGGAGTTTTTTGTTTCCATCTTTTGGGATAGTTTTGTAAATCTATTTTTAAACTTAATAATAATTATTAAATTTATCAATTTACTTATATATGATAAATATTGATAAATTATATATATATATATCCAAATTGCTTTCTTTTGTTGACTTTCAAACCTGTTACTTTTGTAAAATCACATTTTGTTCTTCTAGTTTCTATTACTAAACAGAAAGGAAGCAAAGTCCTCACTTAGTGACTTAAAATAGTGGAAACAATCTGCAATTTTGGTAGGGCTCTCTAGAAAGAACTCCTCTGAACTCTATTCAGTGTTAGTAGGGGGTAACTCAAAAGATATGACACAAATAACTCAAAGGTTTATTCATTCATGCATGCTGTACATTATAAAGGATCATACACACGGTATGAATTTCAGAGTAAAGGCCTGGCAGAGACAAAAAGCAAGATATAGGATCAGTGGAAGACCCTTCACTGGTTATGGTCCATTCATAGAGGCTGCAGAGTTTCATGTGCTTTCTATTCTTGAGTGAGGTCCAGAACCCCTGCTTTAAAGAACATTTGGAAATGCCTCTGCTTTTGAATTGGGACCTTACAAAATTCCCAAAGAGCATATGGCATGGGAAATTTTGTACCAACTATTTCTGGAAACAGAATTTAACAAGATTTTGGTACAGTTTTGAAAATTCCTTAGTATTTTCCAAGTAAATATTTATGCTATATGTGCATATAGATATGCTTATGTTTAAAAGCTTTATGCCCTTTACTTCTTTTATCTATTATGCATCCCTCCCTCACAGTGATAAATAGAATGACAACATTCTTTCTTTGTCAGTGATGTGGGTGATGGGTCAGGATATCACATTGAGTGATCTTAGATACAAGCTCCCCTACATGTTCTTATCAAAATTATTTCTAAATTTATATAATTAATCATGATAATTTTCTTAAGTTATTTTAGTTGATTCTTTGGCTCCTAGTGAATGATGTCTTTTTTCTTTTTTTAGTATGATGAATTGTAATGGATTTTGAAAATTCAAGGGAATTTTTGATTTCTTCTTTAAGGGCCTCTCTATCAACTTCATAAAGTCATTTTAAGGTCATTTTCTTCTGCTTTGTCTGTGTTGGAATATTCAGGTCTTACTGGTGTAGAGCCACTAGTTTCAGATGGTGCCATATTGTTCTTTATGTTGTTGACTGTGTTCTTTTTAATTTTTATTAGATTT
This sequence comes from Bramus lutescens, assembly GCA_001685075.1. NCBI lineage: Eukaryota > Metazoa > Chordata > Mammalia > Rodentia > Cricetidae > Bramus > Bramus lutescens. Next base: position 22,184 of record LOEQ01013027.1, read on the forward strand.
TTTAAAAAGTAACAATCCAAGCTCGCACTCCCTCCCCATCTCCCATTCCCTCCACCCACCCTCCAACCCCAACCCCATCCAATCCTCAGAGAGAGTAAGGCACATAGCTTTGTGGAAGGTCCATGTCCCTCCCTACTATATCTAGGCTGAACAAGGTATCCATCAAATGAGAATAGGTTCCCAAAAAGCCAGTACATGCAATAGGGATAAATCCTGGTGCCACTGCCAGTGGCTCCTCAGTCTGCCCCAACAATTTAACTGTCATCCACATTCAGAGGGATTAGTTTAGTCCTATGCTTGTTCTTTCCCAGTCCAGCAGGAGTTGGTGAGCTTCTATTAGCTCAGGTAAAGTTTCATTGGGTGAACCCATCATGGGCTTGACCTCTTTGCTCATATTCTCATTACTTCCACTCTTCAACTGGACTTTGGGAGCTCAGTCCAGTGCTAAAATGTGGGTCTCTGCCTCTGTTTCCATCAGTTGCTGGATGAAGGTTCTATGGTGATATTTAAGATATTCATCAGTCTGACTACAGAGCAAGTCAAGATTAGGCCCCATCTCCTCTATTGCTTAGGGTCTTAGGTAGGGTCATCCTTGTGGATTCCTGGGAATTTCTCTTGAGCCAGGTTTCTGCTAACCCTTTGCTCTCAGCTCTGTCCTTCCTCTATCTTGACTATCCCATTCCTTCAAGTTCTCCTCAACCCTCACAGTATCCCTTCATCTTCCCCTTTTACCCTCCTTTCTCTCCCCACCTCCAAGCTCCCAGTTTTATCAGGCGATCTTGTCTGTTTCCATATTCAAATGGGTCTATATATGCTTTTCTTTGGGTTCATCTTGTTACTTAGCTTCTCTAGAATCATGAACTATAGGCTCAATGGCCTTTTTTATAGCTAGTATCCACTTTTCAACTTCTGAGTGAGTACATACCATATTCATCATTTTGGGTCTGGGTTACCTCACTCAGGATAGTGTTTTCTAATTCCATCCATCTGCATGCAAAATTCAAGACGTCAATGTTTTTACTGATGAGTAGCACTCTAATGTGCAAATGTGCCACATTTTCTTTATCCATTCTTCAGTTGAGGGGCATCTA
>LOEQ01013029.1:0-10288 GCA_001685075.1 Bramus lutescens
GGGGGGGGAGAGAAAGCACTGTTTATGTTTCTCTGGAAGGGTCAAAGTCCACTACAGCTGTCACTGAGAGTCAAGGCAAGGGCGGTGAGAGCAGAATTAACACTGACACAAAGGTGTGTTTCCAGGATTTCTTGGTCTGGGAGTGTCTATAGCTCTATTTTATTGTTTTGCATTGCTGGTATTTATCCCAGGCTGACTTTTAACTATGTATCCCAGGTTGAGCTTCTGCCTCAGTCTCTCAAATGCTGGATTACAGACATGTTTCATCAAGGCCAACCAGGCAAGTTTTCCCTGCCTCACTTTCCAATGCCCTGGGACACCCCAGCCCATACTGGGTTCCTGAGGATTCTCAATGAGCATTAGTTCCATGGAAGGCTTGGAAGAGAAGGGGCCCTGGGAAGGGAAAGGCCTGAGGCAGGCCCTCTGTTGTTCATCCCACCGAACAGTGGTAGACATGAGCTTCCTGGGTCCCTGTCAGCAGAACACACAGTGGGGAGTGTGATGGGCTGTCAGCACAGCCTGTAGGTAGGTCTGTTGCTGTTTCACATCTAGCTACATGGCCTTGAGCCTCTTCAGCTGAGTTCTGAGTGTGACCGGGGTATTAGAACCAGGAGGAAGGACTTCTCTAACAGACAGCATTATCTCGAGGGCTGCCAGGTACGTGCTATAGCCTGAAGCCTTCCTACTGGTCCTTCCGTTTCTTTGACTCCTCAGAGGTCCTGCTTGTACTGTGGTCAGATGGCTCTCTCCCCACTGCTTCCTCTACCTTTTCCTGAGTGCGCACTTCCCCCAAAGGTCTTTGCTGATTTCTTTTNGTACTGTGGTCAGATGGCTCTCTCCCCACTGCTTCCTCTACCTTTTCCTGAGTGCGCACTTCCCCCAAAGGTCTTTGCTGATTTCTTTTGCCTATGGTCCTGCCATGGCCAAGTGCCACAGACAGCATAGCTTCAACAAAAAACCACTGTCTCATGGCTCTGAAAGCTGGACATCCCAGGTCAAGGTGTCCGATGTGTTAGTTTCTTGTGAGGCCCTTTTCCCAGATTGCAAATGACTGCTCTCTCTCTGTGTGCTCTGCTGGTCTTTGTTCTGTGTGTCTGTATTTCCTCTTGGTGAAGGACTTCATCTTATCAGACGAGGGCCTCTTCCAATGACCTTGTTTTAAGCCAATTTCAACTTTAAAGACTCTATTTCCAAAGAGAACAGATTCTAGGGTGCTAGGAATTAGGACTTCAACATACTTTGGACAAACACAACTCAGTACCCAACACCTATCTAGTCCTGTGGAGGCAGTCACACTTCAGGGGCCAGTTTAATCCAATAGGCACACTTAATAAGGAGCTCAGTGTGACTGGTAACTCATTTGTCCTTATTCCAACTCAATAACCCTTGTTATAATGATATTAATAAATACACAGAGACATAGGTTATGTTTGTGATATTGGAGATTGACCCCAGGGCCTTACATAGGCTAAGTAAGTGCTGGACTCCTGAGCTATATCCCCAGTAAGAAAAGATATGTTTTATATAGAAAATAAATATCTAGTTTCTTGGGCAACCACTAATTTCCTGAAACCTACTGAAAGATACTGAGTTGTAGACATCAAAAGCAAAGTTTGTCATAGTGGTATACACCTCTCATCCTAGTACTTTGGAGGTGGATGCAGGAGGATCAGGAGTTCAAAACCAGCCTCAGCTATAGAGTGAGCTTGGAGTTAGCCTTGGCTACATAAGACCTGCCTTAAAACTGTAACAGTGAAACTCAATGTGCATCAAGAAAAAGTGAGGGGGCCCCAATTAGTGCCCCCTCCATGTGGAACAGATGATTGGTTAGTACTTCAAGTGTAACTGGGGTGACAGAGCCCCAGAAGTCTTCAGCCCAGCACTGGGTCCCTTGGCCAGCTTGAGAACTGTCTTCCTCAGGCAAGATGGCAGATGAAGACCTCAAAGAGCAGGTGCTGGCAAGAGCAAGCATGGAAAACAGGAGCTGGCAGGTTTTGCTGGGTTTGTTCTTTGTTGGCTGGTATCTGGATAATATTGGCAATGTCTTAGGCTTATGATGAGGAAAAGTACTTTGACTTTTGTTCTTTTATTTTTAATTTTCATCCTTCACGTCCATGGAGCTTTCTAACAGCCTTCCATCTTCGTAGTTTCTCGGGCACTGGCAGTACACCAGACCAGCAACTGTTTCAGTGGAGAAAAGCATCTTCTCTCACTTGGCAAACACATTTTGTAATTTAAAGGAGTGCTTCCAGGAGCACTCTGTGGCGAGTGTTAATAGAGTTCTTACAGTTGAAGGACAATTCCTCAGAAATATTTTTATTGGGCTAGCAAGATTGTTCTGGTAAAGACACTTGTGCTGTAGCCATGACCACCTAAGTTCTCCAGAACCCACAACAAAAGGGNGGGCACTGGCAGTACACCAGACCAGCAACTGTTTCAGTGGAGAAAAGCATCTTCTCTCACTTGGCAAACACATTTTGTAATTTAAAGGAGTGCTTCCAGGAGCACTCTGTGGCGAGTGTTAATAGAGTTCTTACAGTTGAAGGACAATTCCTCAGAAATATTTTTATTGGGCTAGCAAGATTGTTCTGGTAAAGACACTTGTGCTGTAGCCATGACCACCTAAGTTCTCCAGAACCCACAACAAAAGGGAAGAACTGATTCCCAGAAGTTGTCCTCATTGGAGCCCCAGGGGAACTTTGATGGCATTCTACCTTGGTTTGTTGATGGGACCTTAGAGAGAAGGGAAGGGATTTGAGCAACAGGATAGAACCTGAGGCCTTGTGCACAATAAGTGAGACAGTGGCACCAGGCTACACTCCCAGCTTCTGTTGTAGAACAATTTTATTTTACACTGTGAATATGTGTTACTCTCATTGGTTTAATAAAGAGTTGAATGGCCAATAGCAAGGCAGGAAGAGGTTAGGTGAGACTTGTAAATAGGGAGAGAGCTCACTGGGAGGAAGAAGGGCAGAGTCATCAGCGTCTTCGTCTCCTTCGTCCTGAACATGTTTTACTCCATTGTTCGGTTGAGCCATATGACAGCAAGTAGATGAATAGAAATGGGCTAATTTAAGATGTAAGAGCTAGTTAGTAATAAGCTTAAGCTATTGGTCAAGCCGTTATAATTAATAAGTCTCTGTGTGATTATTTGGGAACTATCTGGTGGGATAAACTTCAGCCTACAAGCTTTTTTCTTTCTTTTGAATAATATTCTTTTGCCTGTATATATCACATTTTATTAATCCAGACATCTATAGGTTGACGTCAGGATATTTTACAGTTTTTTGGTTGTTGTGAACAAGTATCTGTCTGAGATGTTGTTTTCAATTCTGAGAATACCTAGAAGGATAATTGTTAAATACTTATGGAAATTCTATATTTAATCTTCTGAGGAGTCACCAACTGTTTTATTCAACAGCAACAACATTTTACATTCCTGTAAGCAATGCTTGAGGGATTCCATTCTGAACTTTTTTCATCAGTATTTTCTGTTTTGTTTAGTTTTATGCCCATTATAATGGGTGTAAAGTTGTAACTCATCATTTTGATTTGTCTTATATTTCCTTTCCTAAGAATATCTATTTATTTATGTTTGAAGCAAGGTCTGACATAGCCCAGGCTGGCTTCAAACTCTCGCTGTAGCTGAAAATGACCTTTGTTTTTTGCTCCTCCTGCCTCATATCTAAGGTGCTGGAATTGGAAGTATGCACCACCATGCTCAGCTCTACACAATGCAAGGAACTGGCCCCAGAGCTTTGTGTCTGCTGGGCGACCCCTCTGCCAACTGAACTGCATCCAGCCCCTTGATTTGCATTTTCCTAATGACAGTGTAATTGATCTTTTTGGCATATACATGTATACATGTTTGCATGTGTGCATGTGTGAGTATAAATATAAATGTATGTGTGTTTGTGTGTGTGTGTGTGTGTGTGTGTGTGCATGTGGGGGGCCAGAGGTTGCCATGGGGAGTTTTCCTCTATCGTTTCCAACCTTACTGTTTTTTTAACCAAAGTCCTCCTCCCTCTGTGTCATCAGGTCTGGAATTACAGGTTCATACTGCTGTACCCAGCTTTTTGTGTGGGTGCTGGAGATTCAAGTCCTCATGCTTGCATTGTGAGCATTTTATCCACTGAATGATCTCTCTAGTCCGTTAGCTTCATGTTCTTGTTAGCAACTGATATATCTTCTTTGTGAAAAGCATCTACTTAGGACCTTTGTGTATTTAAAAAAAAGTATTACATTTTTTGTATGTGTATGTGGTTGCACACGCATCCATATCACAGCCCAATGTATGGAGGTCAAAGGACAGGAGTCAGCATTCTCCTGCCACTGTATGGAACCCATGAATAGAATTCAGGTTGTTAGGCTTATCAGCAGGCACCTTTGCCAGATGATCCATCTCAATGGCCCCTGTCTTAGTCACTTTCCTACTGTTGTGATCAGACACCATGACCAACGCACCTTTAGAAGAAAGAATTTAATTTGGGGCTTACAGTTTCAGAGGGTTAGCCCATGGCCATTACAGTAGGGAGTATGGCTGCAGACAGGCGTGGTGCAGGAGCAGGAGCTGAGAGCTTGAATCTGATCCACACGTACAAGTCGGAGAAAGGAAGAGACTGGGAAAGTGGGAATGGTATGTGCTTTCTGAACCTTAAAGCTTACGCTCAAGGACACACCACCTCCATCAAGGTCCCCTCTCCCAATCCTTCACAAACAATTCTACCAACCGGAGACCAAGTACTCAAATCTATGAGACTTATGAGACTATGAAGTCTATTGCTACTCAAACCACCACATCCCCTCCATGTATTTTTCCAATAAGTGTGATTTTTGTTGTTAAATTGTGAGTCCTAGTGTGGTACAGCAAGCAAAACACTTATACATGATAGCATAAAATAAAATAAATCTTAAATAAGCATTTGCAAACTCTAGATACTGGATATTTACCAGATGAATTTTAAAGTCATATATAGTCTACGCAATATATCCGAGTTATGTATATTAATATATACTGTACTGTATGTTGTCTTTTTCTCCTTACTGATTATGACCATCGATACACAAAAACTTCAAATTTTTATAAAGTCCTGTTTTTTTATTTTTTGCCTTTGTTGATTGTGCTTTTCACGAGATGGCTAAGAATTCAACTCCCAGCCCATGCGTTACTGCAAGGGTCATGTCTTTAGTTCTTACAGTTAGTTCATTCTTCTTCATGGGGTCCAACCCTGCTTTCTTGCATGTGGCTGTCCAATTGTCTCAGGACCATTTGTAGAGCATTCTTCCCGTTGTGCCATCATGGCGTCTAGGGTTGTGAAGAGACACCATGACCACAGCAACTCTTACAAAGAAAAATATTTCATTGGGGCTGGCTTACAGTTTCAGAGATTTAGTCCATTATCATTATGGCAGGACATGAAGGTCTGCAGGCAGACATGGTGCAGGAGAAGGAGCTGAGAGTCCTCCATCTTGATTCGCAGGCAGCAAAAGTAACTGTGTCCACACTGGGTGTAGCTTGAGCATAGGAGAGCTCAAAGCCCAGTCCCCACAGTGACACACTTCCTCCAGCAAGGCCACATCTACTCCAACAAGGCCATACCTCCTAATAGTGCCACTCTCCATGAGCCTATGGGGGCCAATTACATTTAATGTACCACAGGACCCTTGCTACAGATCAATTGTCCTTAGATGTGTGGATTTGTTTCTCAGTTTATCTGCTGTCTGTATTCTTCTCCTGAAACCCGCACCACACTGCTGTGGCCACTGCACTTTATAGGAAATTTGACACCGGGGAGGAAGGACATCATCCAATTCTGTTTGCTTTTTCCAAATACTGTCACGGCACCTTGAAGCCTCTGTACTTCCATGTGAATTTGAGAATAAGATTTTCAATTTCTGGAGATTAAAAAAGGCTATGGGTATTTTGATGAAGATTATGCAGACTGTAGATTTGCATAGGTCTGGCATTCTTTCTGCTCTTGTTATGGACATGCGTGTGTGTAGAAGAGGACAGAAGATATCAAGCCCTGGAGCTGGATGCAGTTAGGTGGCTGTGAACTGACAGATGTGAGTACTGGGAATCGAACGTAGGTTAGGCCCTCTGCAAGAGCAACAAGACCTCTTAACCACTGAGCTACACACACACACACACCATAGACACACACACATACCCCACAGACACACACAGTATAGACAGACAGACAGACAGATACACACACACCATAGACACACACACATACCCTATAGACACACACAGTATAGACAGACAGACAGATACACACACACCATAGACACACACACATACCCCACAGACACACACACAGTATAGACAGACAGACAGACACACACACCATAGACACACACACCCCCCCCACACACACAGTATAGACAGACAGACAGACAGACAGACGGACACACACACCATAGACACACACACATACCCCACAGACACACACACAGTATAGACAGACAGACAGACACACACTGTGTGGTATCTGTGTGTGTGTATGGGGTATCTGTGTGTGTGTGTCTATAGACAGACAGACAGACAGACAGACAGACACACACACACACACACACACACACACTATTCTCCTGCCTGCCTGGGGACCTGCTACCTCAACACTGCCACATTTTGAGCAATTAAACCATTGGGAGGAATACAATAAAACCACATACAAGGTAAATGAATGACAATGGCGGCCAGGCAGGGTGCGGGAGCTTTTGTAATCTTAGTTGCCACGTGTGATTAGCTCACTGGAGCAGTGAAGGTTTAAAATCTAGTATAAAATGAGGTGGTGTGTGACTACAAGGTTTGCTTTTGGTTGCTATAGCAAAACACCTAAAGCTAGAGGTCTGATAAAGAACAAATGTTTACTTGGTGTGAGGCTTTGGAGGCTGCAAGCTCAGCCTAATTTCCATCTGAGGGGTTCTGATACTTTTCTCTGGCCTCTGTGGGCAGCATGCCTGGGATTATAAACACACGCACTACTGTTCCAGGCTTTCTCACAAGTTCTGGGATTTTTGTAGGTTTGGAGATCGGAACTGAGGTCCTCATGTGTGAACGGCAAGCACTTTATCCACTGAGCCATCTCCCCCAGCTCTTACAAATTATTAGTTATTTGGTGTTTATCATGTGTCAAGCACTAGTTTTAATACTGGGGACGCAAGACAAGTGAATAAGCTAGAAATGTCCGTGCCTCAAAGATGGTTCCATTGAATTGTGGGAAGTCCGGTAGTGAACAAAGACATATTTATATAGTATATATCGTATATATACATATATGCTATAATAATTACAGATCCAAAATGTCATAAATTCTCAGGCTCTTCAGGTGTCAACATGATATCAGAGATGATTCTTGGCCACAAAATGTTGTCTCAAGCACAAAATTATCTTAAAATAGTAGAGTTAATTACTTTTCAGTTCTGTGTATAAAACATATGTCATATGTAGATTCCATACTTAGTCTTGGGTCATAGCCAATTCTGCCCATATGACTTGCACCTGTAGCACTTCTTATTCTATGCACCCGAGTAAGGGACAACCCATCCATATATGTAGCATGTCAGGTTGTGATAAGTGCTGAGAATAAAGAAAGTGAGGTTTGGCAGAGATGTGTTTTCTAGATCAATCGTCTTAGCTGAGCTACATTAATGGCAAGACACTGTGCCAGAGTCTCGAACATTCTCTATCCACTTTCAGCCCTTGGGGGATTTGGTCTTCGTGGGCTAGGCTAGCTAACTAACACTGTGTTGCCTAAGATTCCTGACCCTTGGCATATGCACACAGCATAATCCTCTGCTTTGAATACAGTGCTCTGTGTGCTCCAGTGTCCAGGTGATGTAGGTGCCTTTACGAAAGGAGATTATCTGAATGAGTCTGAATGCAATCATGGGGACCATATCAAAACTCTGGGCTTATAAAAAGAGATTGGACGCATGAGAAAGATTTAACGCCAGGAAGTTTCTTCACTACTGGCTTTGAAGTTGGAAATGGCCACAAGCCAAGGACCTGTAAGCAACCTCTCTGAGCCATCCTCAGCCAACAACAAACAAGAAAACAGACACTTTGGTCCTATGGCAACTAGAAACTCAGTTCCTTTGTCTTCCCACCAACAACTTAAATGAGGTTGGAAGTGATTCTTCCTTAGTTAAGCTCAGTCTTGAGCTGAGAATTCAGTCCAGCCACCTCTTAATTTCAGCTTCATGGGGATCTAAGGAGAGAGTGTAGGCATACAATACCTGGACTTTGAGCTGAAAGACAATAACCATGTGATTTTAAGCCATTAAATTTATGGTAATCTATAATGGGGCAATAGACTACTAATAGCGACTCTAGGGACTGGGTAGATAGCCAGCAAAATGTTTGCCCTGCTAGCATGAAGGCCAGAGTTTGATGCCAAGAACCCTTGAAGAAAAGTCAGGAACAGTAGTAACGTTTGTAACCCCAGGGCTACAGAAGCAGAGACAGGCAGATCCCTGTGAGTCACAGGCCAGCCAGCAGAGCCATCTCAGGAACTCCAGGTAAAAGGGAGATAACCTGTCAGAAAGGAAGGAAGGAAGGAAGGAAGGAAGGAAGGAAGGAAGGAAGGAAGGAAGGAAGGAAGGAAGGAAGGAAGGAAGGACAGTAGAGGTTGACTTCTGATTCCCACATATACACTCATACATGTGAACAAGAACCTCCATACATAAACATGAAAATAAGAACGCATGCATACCTACACATACACGCACGCACGCACACAGGGAGACGCAGAGACAGGGAGAGAGAGAGAGAGAGATTTTAATGATGCAAATGAAAAAATGTATCCTATCTAGATACAAAGAACTCACACAAGGCATGGGGGAAAGTGTTGCCTTTGAGTGACAAAATGGTTGCCTAGGTGGCTCCCGCATAGGCGTTTAGATTTAAGTCATTTAAGTGACTACACCTTAAGTCTCCACTCACAGATTTGTCACCTGATCTTTGCCTTATGGGGAACTCCTCAGAGGGTGTTCATGCCTTCAGGCCTTTACAGCCTTGACCCTGATGCTCCCACTCATTCTCTATTACCATCAGGGCTGCCACAGCGGCAAGTGTACCTTTGGATCCATCGTTCTGTGCCAGCCTTTAGCCAGTCAGCAGAATCATTACAACTGAGATGAAATGTGGGAAGGCAAACTTTTCCACTCTGGTGTTCATCCACTGATGTTAAGATGATAAAACGAAGGGAGATTTCAGATGACCGTGATCAGTACGTGACTTCTTTGCTAAAATATTCAGTGGCTCCTGCTTCATGTTTTAAGTCATCTTTAGACGGATCCGACATGGAGGGAGGCAGAGGATAGGGACTGAGGCATCCCAGTGTAAAGCGAGGTTTACAAATGTATAATGGCATAGACTGGAGCCATAGCTTAGCAGGTAAAAGCATATACTGTTCTTACAGGGGGGCTGAGGTGGATTTCCAGCACCCACATCAGGTGGCTCAGAACTGCCTTGAACTCCATGGGATCCGATGCCTCTTCTGCACTCCGTAGGTACCTGCTCTCTCTCAGAGAGAGAGAGAGAGAGAGAGAGAGACACACACACACATAAAAATAAATAAAATAAATACATTTTAAACTGGTAATGACAAAAGACCAGATGCTTTGTTAGCAGGGCTGTGTGACAACAGCCATCCATAGGTTGGCTTTGGTCCAATATAAACTTTTGAAGGAGGATGTGTCAGGAGAGCTGCAGAAGTGGCTAAAAGCAACATGAACATACGCCTTTTGGAATCCATTTTGGGGTCTCTTCTCATGGCAGTATTGAAAATGGAAATGACGCTGATGGGTCCTTGTAAAGGTTTTCCAGATGTCCCCATGCCAGCTGATCTTACATGGCCTTTAAGTCGCCTGCCTGGCTTTGATACTGTTCTGTCTCTTTAAGAGACTGTGCCCACTCCCTCCTCAGTCTGCTGAGGCAGGCAGATCTTCCTTCCTGCTTGCAGCCTGATTCTCTTCCCTTTTCACCTCCTTCTCCTCCCCTTCCGTCTCTCTCTCTCTCTCTCTCCTCTTCTCCTTCTCCCTCTTCCCTTTCATAACCCACTAAATAAATATTCACACTCACTCTGCATGGCATGCCTATCCATGTCTCTGTCTCTGGCCGGCCGCCATGTGTCTCCCACCTTGGGAGACCTGTAGCATGGTCTTGTGGCATGCCCATCTGTCTGTCTCTCCTCGTGGCCTGCTGTAGGCACTCGGGAAACTGCGGTGTCCCTGCCTAGGACCAGCTGTTCTCCTGACCACTGCCTGCCACCACTGGCCC
>LOEQ01013029.1:29878-49772 GCA_001685075.1 Bramus lutescens
ACGCGGGCTGGCCGGGTGCACTCTGCTGCCTCCCGGCGGGCACACGCCGCAGTCGTTCGCATGCGCCGTGCGGAGATGTGGGATCATCACGTACCGGGTGAGAGATCCCGGCTTTAAAGTTGAGCTACAAATCAGGAGAACGAGTGGGTGGCTCGCTGTTAGCCTATAAGTGGCAAAGCCAGCGCCCACCAGAACCTAGTCTCGCGATGCTTACGGCATACAGAGCTGCCAATCAGCGGCGCTGGGTGCTGGGTACCAGGGCTGGGCAGGCGTAAGACAGGGCTTCTAGCCTAGGTTTCTTATGATTTGACTGAGGAGAGAAACACGAAAGCAGGTAACGTCAAGGGGGTGAGGCAGGTGCACATAAGTACTTGTTTGCTGTGTTTTATCACACTTGTGAGAAGGTGGATACCTAACACTTGCAGCCCTGGGTATGGGAGCTAAAATCCCAGCACTCAGGAGGCAGAAACTAGCCGTTAGTTAGCTAGGCCATCCTAGGATACACAGAGTGTCTCAACCTTCTCATCCCGCCAAACAAAAACAAACAAACAAAATAATACGTGTGAAGTGGCTTTGTGTGGGAGGAATATTTAAAAGCTGTTAGTTGCCTCACAATGGTAGACTGCTTAGTGAGCTCCAGGCCCGCGACATACTGAGAACCTGTCTCAAGGAAACAAAGAAGCAACAACAAAACTGCTAGTTACTAGCAATTACTAGGGAATTCGCTACATGCCTGCCTTCTTTTCAGTGATTGCGTGCCTTGTTTCAGTCAGGCCTCATGGACAATTGGAAAGGCTCGGACAAAGACTGGCCATACGAGAATGGGAAGCCAGGCAGTTGACTCCAGGGCCTCTCTCTATGACAAATGCTCACCCTCCAGGGTGAGGGTTGGGCTGCAGGGAGCTGTGAAGGGGATTATAATGTACGGGGAAGTCTGAGCCAGTGATTCATTCACAGTGCCTTCCAGTCTCACGTAAGCCTAAAAGTAGAGGCCCTGAAGAGATGGTTCTGTGGTAAAGAGCGCTCGCTGCCCTTCTAGAGGACATGAGTCCAGGCTCCCAGCACCCACACTGGGTGCTTCACAACCACCTGTAACTCCAGCTCCAGGGAATCCAGTGTCCCCTTCTGGTCTCCATGTATTTCCACGCATGTGGCATACATTCACACAAACACACACATGCATATAAATAATTATAATATTTAAAAATTGGAAACTTGAAAGTAAAGATGATCTACATATCTTGGAATAATCTTAAAGTTATGGTCACTGTAATCTTCAGGAATCCATTGTGACGTTCAGGTCTCTCATACTTAGGAGTTTATTATCCCTGCCTGTTTACGAGTCATGATCATGATCGTTTACACTCTTGTTCCATAGACTTCCAAGAAAATGGAGGGCTCACTCTTGTCTAACACTCCTAGAGAGAGATTCTATGGAAGGCAAAGAAAAACATTTTATCAAGTGTTACCTGAGCATTAGACCAGAATGACCAAGCTGATGCTATGACTTCAGAGCACATTTCTGTTCTAAATAAGAAACCAACTAAAAGCATATCTTATACAAATTTCTCTTCACACTAATTTTTAAGATTTATTTGTCTCTGTGTATGTGTGCATATGTGTGTCTGTGTGTCTGTATGAGAACCCCTGGAGTCCAGAAGAGGGTGTTAAGTATCTGGGAGCTGGAATTATAAGCGTTTGTGAGCCACTTGCTGTGCGGATGGTGGGATCCAAATGCAGGGTCCCAGGACTGAGCAACAAGTGTGTTTAACTACTGAGCAATCTTTCCAACCCCTCCGAAGTAACACAAATATTTATTTTACTTTATGTGCACAAGTGCTCTCTCTACATTATGTATATATACTGTGTGCATGCCTGGCGCCCTGGGACATCAGAAGAGGCTATCAAGACTCCTGGAATTGGAATTACGGACGGCTGTGAGCCACGAGATGAGCCCTGGGAGTCGAACTTAGGTCTTGTGTGAGAGCCACACATACTCCTCACTGTTGAGCCATCTCTCCAGCTCCTCAGAAATAATTTTTAAATTGAGAAATATATTCAGGAAAGAAAAACTGGGTTAATTTTAGAACCAGTCTTGTCCAACAGAAATATAATGAAACCCACATTTTAAAATAATTTCCTCGTAACTCCATTCTTAAAAGTTAAAAGAAAATGAAATTGGTTTAGTTGTACTCTTAAAACCATCACTTGGACTTGTAATCACTTGAAAATATTAGAGATATTGTATACTCATTTTATATGCTAAGTAAAATCTAGTGTTTTACACTCGCGGTACACCCAATTCAGATAAGCTAACGCGCTCCTGGTGGCTTCCACATGGAGCCTGACAAATGCAGACCTGGTCTTGCTATGAGATGTTACCTTTGAAAGTATTTCCCAGACAGACCTCACTGAATCCATGTTTGTGTCTAACTCGACCCCAATTCATTGCCGCCTGTAAGCCAAGCTTATGTCCCCCAGAGATGACCAACAACTCGCCTCCTAAGCCTACCTCTTCGGCCTTCTCAATCCTTTGCTGCCCCTGTGAGGCCACTGACGGTACTGCACTATCAGCACGTTAGCCCCAGGCTTTGCTGCCTAAGAGGCGCAATCTACTCTCAGGGGTTCGTTGTCAAGCCCCTAACAATGAGTTTGATTTTTGTTGCGGTTTGTTTGAGACAGGGTGTCATGTGGCTCATGCTGCGTTCATATTGGTTATGGAGCTGAGGCGGACTCTGAGCTCATGATCCTCCTGCCCCGTGCTGGAATCACAGGTATGAGCATGACACGCCCAAATAGTAAATTAGAAGTATGGCATTTGATTGTCAGTTAAGGTTTTCTCAATTATGCCCCCAGTGAGGACAAATTTTACATAAAAGACTGACTACATAAAGCGATCTCATTTGTACCATTTAAGACTCTGGGTTGTTGGAGTTACAGAAATGAACTCGAGCTATGTGAGCGGAGAGAGAGACTTTCTTCCTTAGGTTGGGCAGCAGGGCTTCTGGAAGGCAAAATAGGGGACCGGGACAATGGCGGCCCTTCTACTGTCTGTGTCTCCACTTCTCAGCTCTGTGGTAGCCATGGCAACTCAAGAGATCCTGGCTGTACCTCTTAGTTTTGCCTTCTGAGCAGCTAACTTCTCGTTCCAGATTTGAGCTTAAAAAACAAAACAAAACAAAACAAAACAAAAAAAAACCTCTAAAGAGAATTGGATTGGCCCAGCTCAGTGGTCCAATATTGTTCGTTCAACTGGCTACAAAGGTGAGGTGACGTGCTCATGGGTTCTAGAAGTTCACTCCATAGACCGAGGCAGGTTTCAGAGAAGCAAGTCTGATCAGGATATTTGAATAGATCAATGGCAGATGATAGCCAAGGACAGCATCCTCAGTGTTGTCATAGCGGGTGTGAGGTCAACATTGAGAAGTTTACACAAAGTTTAATATTTAAAATGTATTTTTGAGTCCTGACCCAGCTACAGAAGAAGTAAGATGTGACTGCCTCCTTGAATAAGATGAGGGAAGGAAGGCTTAAGGAAATTAAATGTCAAAAGGCCGAGCCAAACTGAAGCCACTTCTCTTGAGCCTCGTGGGAGTGAAGAAATGACAGATCGAAGGTGAACAGCTGCCAAACTCAGGAGCATAAAAATCTGAATGTTCCAGAAAAATCAGCAGTAGTGAAATTCTACTCCCCTACTGATAATTTTGAAGAGCCTCGGGAACTCAATAAAACCTCAGTGATTGACAGTTAAAAAATAAAATATATTTTTATGTGTTGAGTAGTTTGCCTGCATGTATATATTGTACCACGTGCATGCTTGGTGCCCACCAGAGCCAGAAGAGAGTGCTGTCTCCCCAGAGGTAGTAATAGGCAGTAGTGACTGCCATATGCATGCTGGGAGCCAAACCTCTGTCCTCTGCAAGAGTGCCAAGTGCTCTTAGCCATTAAGCCTTCTCTCCAGCCCCAGGTTTAAATTTTAAAAGATAATCTCTAGGGGAGAATATATACAATATTAATATTAATGGTGTTCCCAATAACAATCATTACGTTAGGACTTGTACAAATATTCCCACAGATACACAGTAACCTATTTTCTAAAATACACATTACTGTACTAATACACATTACTGTATTTTTTAAAAATATTTATTTATTTATTATGTATACAATATTCTGTCTGCGTGTGTTCCTGCAGGCCGGAAGAGGGCACCAGACCTCATCACAGATGGTTGTGAGCCATCATGTGGTTGCCGGGAATTAAACTCAGGACCTTTGGAAGAACAGGCAATGCTCTTAACCGCTGAGCCATCTCTCCAGCCCCACATTACTGTATTAACACTAGAAATATAACCACTTATGTGTTAGGAGGCATGGAGATACAGAGTGATATCTAAGCAAAATGCGATTGTTGATAAAAACTGACAAATTCTGAACCTAAACTTGCACAATAAATAGCCCTGTGCCACCCATCTAAGTAAGACTAAATTAAAAGAAAGAAATTGCCAAACTCAGAATTTTTTTAAGGTCTTATTCTTACAATTTGGAGAAAATATTTTTCCCATATAGGTGGGTTTTAAATTGTTCTTTCTCGATTCTGTTACATATAAAATTATTCAAGGGGGGAAATGTGTGAAGCTGGGATCCCAGGACCTAAGTAGATTAGGATTTATAGTACAGTACAATTTTTAATAAAACGATTTAGACCACCTCAAATCCTACTAAGATCTTATGTTTCCTCGGTGACTCCAGTTTCCATACATAACATATATTTTTATTTATTATTTAAAGTTACAGGCATTAGATTTTTGATTTTTCATTACAGAAGCAATACATGCTGACTATAAAAAAAGACACACGGTATTTAATGTGCGATTTCACTTAAAAAGCCACGAGCAAAGATCTGTACGTTTCACTTAAAAAGCCACGAGCAAAGATCTGTACGCTGCATAAGAAAATTCCAAGTGCTTATACTTTCAAGCATTAACATAATCTTTCATTTTTCAAAAACTCATACAAGGATTGATTATTTTTGTTTTGCTTGTTTTTTTCTAAGACAGAGTTTCTCTGCATAGTCCAGGCTGCCCTGGAGCTGTGTACACCAGGATGGCCTCAAATTCACAGAGATCCACCTGCTCCTTCCTCCCACATGCTGGGATTAAAGGCAAGGTGTATGCCACCACCAGCAGCTGTGTTTTACTTTTCTGTAAGGAGAAACAATTTTTCAAAAATGTAATCAATTCCCCAGGCTTTGTGTCGTTCTTCAAAAGCATCAGCCTCCTCAAGGAGCCGAATGCTGCACTTCGTACCTAAAGTCAGAAAGGTAACATGTTAAATAAAACATTGTGAAGGACATCAGGGATGCCTCTACAAAAGCTCTGGAGGATTCTGTGGCTAAAAATCTTTATCTTTTTGTGCATTTGTGCGTGCTTGTGTGCGTGCATGAGCCTGCATGCGTGCGGGGGGGGCTGTTATTTGGCATCTTCGGTATTACTCTCTACTTTATCTTTTGAGACAGGATTTCTCAGTGATCCCAGAGCTCTGGAATCAGCCTGTGCCCCCTCCACCGCAGCTGCTAGGGTCACAGGCATGAATGACCAGGTCTGGTTTTGATGTGGGTGCTGGGGATCCAAACACAGGTCTTCCTGATTACCTGGCAGGCACTGCACAGACTACGTTATCTTCCCAGCCCTCTGTAAATGAAGCTGGCCTTGAAATTATCTTATAGCTAAGGATTGCCTTGAACTTCTGATGCTCCAGCACCAGCCTCCCAAAAGCTAGGACCACAGGTGGTATCTTTATTATAAAGCACACAGATAAAAGGGCACACTACTCCCTTTTCTAGGATAAAACATTCTTTCATATCATAGTCTCTGCTTTTTACATTTTATATGCTTTAATTGCATATACTAATAGTTCACTAGCAACTGAACAGTAGACTGTTTACTTTCTTGGTTTACTTTTATTTAATTCTATTTTTCACACAGGCTTTTCTCTTTGATCTAGACTCAGACTGGCCTGGAACTTTCTCCTCTTGATTTAGCTACTTGCGATCTGGGATTACAGTTGTGTCCACCACCCCTGATTTACTGACTTTATTTAAAAAGAACATAATTGGGGTTGGAGATGGCTCAGCAGTCACAGCGCTTTACCTGTCTTGCAGAAGACCCAAGTTTGCTCACAATTGCCTATCCCTTCAATACCTGGGGCTCTGATGCTTCTGGCCTCTCTAGACATGTGCACATATCCATAAAGACATGTGTATGCATATACATAATTCAAATAATAAAAAAAAAGCCTTTGAAAAATATAAAGAGCACCACTACTTTAACCCAGCACTCGGGAGGCAGAGGGTCTCTTGGGTTCAAGGTCAGTCTGGGTTACAGTGTGAGTTCTAGGACAGTCAGGGCTACACAGAGACAAGGTGGGGGGCTGGGGAGAAAGGGAACGCATAACTTCTAGCCCCTGGTAGGGTGTCTGAAAGCCTGCCTGACAACCCGAGTCAATCCCCAAAATCCACGAGGTGGAAGAACTGACTTTCTGCAAGTTTGTCTTGTGACCTCTACATGTCACACACCACACACACTCACACACACACACACACACACACACACACACACTCACACACACTCCGGGCATGGGTATTAAAGAGGAATGTTAACTTACCAAATAACCTTTTAAGTTCACCGTCTGGAACATAAAATGGCGGGCCTAAGAGAAAAAGAGTCTGGTGAAGAATAGTTTATCTCTCTAACTCTAATTCTGAAAACAAACAAATTTGTGGGGTTCACCTCTCAGTTTAATTTCAGTCATGTTATGGAGACTTATTCTATAAACTACTCAAAAATCCAGAGACATGAGCATTTAGCAGGACTTTCTAGTGTGTGTGTATACATGTGTTTGCATGCATGTGTGTGTGTGTGTGTGTTTTAAAGATATAGGGTCTTATGTAGTTCAGGCAGGCCTCGAACTCACTGTGGAGCCAAGGATGACGTTGAGCTTCTGACCTCTATCTCCCAAGTACTGAGATTACAGGCATGTACTGCCACATCTGGTTTACACAGTGCTGGGGATCAGTCCAGAGGCTTCCTGCAGGCTAGGCAAGCACTCTACCAACTCAGCTACATTCCTGTTCCCCCGACCTGGCTTTTGTATTTCTCATATCAGAGATCAGACTGGAGCCCATTGACAGGTTCCTCTAGGTGGCCTTCGCCTTCCAGGGTGTTGATTTCGGCCCTTTGACACTATATCCCTCCCACTTGGCTGTGGGACAGGGACTTGCAGCATCTTCCTCTCTGTCCTTTAAGGCTGTTCTGCTTCTCATGGTGCCCTTCCCTGGGCCTCCTGATCATGAGCAGAACTTAAACGAGATGAGCAGAGCTCACTTTGGCCTCCACTGAATTCTCCTTCCTTCTGACTGCCTCAGACATAATTACAGACACCAAGTCTCATCTTTTAATGAGTTTTTTAGACCCAACATTTTCAAATAGAACAACAAAAGACTACCACACATAAATATTAATAAAATAGAGCACTTAAAAAATAGCTCAATTAAAAATCAAACAATGCCAGACACACTAGCTCATACCTGTAATCCCAATGTTTAGGAAGTCAGGGTGGCAGGATCAAGAGTTCAAGGCTAGCTCAGGCTACATGAAACTGCCCCCTCCCAAAAACCAACAAACAACCCTAGTGAACCAGCTACAGTTCCAACACTCAGAAGGTGGAGGGAGAAGGATACTGAGTTTGAGACCTGCGTGGGCTTCATCATGAGACACTGCCTCAAAAACAACCAGCCAACCAACCAACAAACATCCTTCTCTCTCAACAAGAAAACCACCAGGATTCTTACAAATTAAAAGTCTAAATACTTGATTTTAACTCCATGAAAATACAAGCCTGCCCAAGGTGAACACTAAGCTGCAGTGTCCAAGGCTGGGAGGTGGCTCTGCGGGACAGCACTTGCCTAGTACCTGTAAGGCCCTGGGGTCTATCCCCAGAGCTGAGAAAGCTTCCTCCCAATGCAAAAAAAAAAAGTTGCTGTGGAATGTACCTTTACACTGTGTGAATAAATGTTGTTGTGACTGGTTTAATAAAGAAGCTGACTGGTCAATAGCTGAACAGAATAAGGTTAGGCAGGAGAGCCAGACTAGGAGAATCTAGATGGAAGTTTCTGTCCCGCCCAGTCCTGCAGCCATTCAGTCCCAAAGAAACACACAGAAGCTTATATTAACTATAAACTATTTGGCCTGTCAGCTCAGGCTTATTATTAACTAGCTCTTACAACTTAAATTAGCTCATAATTCTTGTCTATATTTAGTCATGTAGCTTGGTACCTTTTCTCAACAAGGCATTCTCATTTTTCTTCCTCTGCCTCTGGCTGGTGACTGACTCTCTGCCTTTTCTCTTCCCAGAAATCTCTTAGTCTGGTTGTCCTGCCTATATTTCCTGCCTGGTTACTGGCCAATCAGCATTTTACTAAACTAATACAAGTGACAAATCTTTACAGTGTACAAGAGCATTATCTCATAGCAGGAGAATGCTGAGAGGAAGAAGGGCAGAGTCTGGAGTCACCAGGAGACACAGAGGGAGCAGGAGATGAATGTGCCATGCTAGTAAAGGTACCATTATGTGGCAGAGCATAAATAAGGAATATGGGATAAAATGTAAGTGCTAGTTAGTTGTAAGCCTGAGCTATTGGTCGAACATTTGTAATTAATATTAAGCCTCTAAGTGATTATTTGAGAATGACTGTGGGAAAGGAAAACTTTGCCTGCAATGAGTCAGAGGAACCATCATTTCCAGAGATTGAAAATAATCAGGCCAGGGAGGAAGCTCAGTGAGAACGGGCTTGCCTAGCACTGACAATGCCCTGGGTTTGATCCTCACTGATGCCAAATGTTACACAAAACAAACAAAATCAGAGAGACAGTAGTAGCATCCAATAGATAAAACCTAAGATTAGCTAGGAGTGGTGGCTTATGTCTACAGTTCAGTTCAGGCACTTGGGAGACTGAAGCACAGAGATCTTGAGTTTGATGCTAGCCTAGGCTACATAGTAAGTTCTAGACCTGGCTGTGCTTTAAAGTAATACTTTGTTGCCAAAACAAAACAAAAGCACACCATTTGAGAGATTTCCCCACAACCCCCACAGTTCCTCATGCCCCTTCCCCATCTGTTTGAATTCCTGTGGGGATGCATCTGAGTGTGTATCAACATTTGCTTCATGCAGTGCCACCTCTGGGGGCAGCACAGTCATGTAATGCCCATAGAAGGGCAACCATGCAATGCCCATGGCAGGGCAATAATGCAATGCCCACGGCAGTATATCCACATTTCTTTCTTCTACTCTGGGACCCTTGAGCTATCTCTTTATATTAGGATCATCCATTTCCTCCTTCTACAGTTTGAACTGTGACTGATGAACCAAACAAGAAAGGAATATTAGAAAACATGGACAGTGTGGAAGAGCACAAAGGTTTACTGTTCTCATTGAATTATCTTCAAACACACAAGCAGTACATATCCTATGACATAAGATGGGGAAGAAGAAATAATAATAGAATTAAATCAGGGAACAAAGAGGACAAAACAAGTGTGGCTTACCTGCATGTTTAGTTGGATCATAAGAAAGGATGGCTACGAGGTAGTGAAACCCTTTGTTCAGTAGGGACAGTATTACATCTGCATAGCTAGAAAGAGCACAAAAAAGTGTTTCATTTCTCTAGGAAGACAGTCTGGAAGGGACAAAAGGCAATGAAGGAAGCCAGCACCTACCATATACACTACTACACTACTACCTACAGTGAAATTCTCCTAGTAACCATATAAACCTGTATGGTGGTTTCAATGAGAACGGGCCTCCAGAGGCTCACAGATTTGAGCACTGGTCCCCAGCTGGTGGAATTATACGGGAGGCATTAGGAGGTGTGGCCTTGTTAGAGGAGATAAGTCACTGGGGGTGGGCTTTGATGTTTCAAAAGTCTATGCCCAGGCACAGCTAGGTCCTGTCTCTCTGCCCCCCATTCTCTCTCTCTCTCTCTCTCTCTCTCTCTCTCTCTCTCTCTCTCTCTTTCTCCCTTCTACAGATCAGGATGTGGGCTGTCAGCTACTATTCCAGTGATGCTGCCATGCTCCCTACCATGATGGTCATAGACTAAGCCTCTGAAACTATAAGCCAGCCCCCAATTCAATGCTCACATTTATAAACTGCCTTGGTCATGGTGTCTCTTCACAGCAACAGAACAGAACTAAGATGACCTGGTTTTTGTGCCCAGGTTGGCCTCAAATTCACTAAGTAGCTAAAGTTGACCTTGACTTTCTGATCCTCCTGCTTCCACTTTCTAAGTGCTGGGATTATAGGCCTGCAACACCACATAAATTGATGGCATGATGAGGGCGGAAACATGGGCTTTGTGCATGCCAGGAAAGGTTTCTTTTATGTGTGGGTATTTTATATGCATGGGATGTCTGCGTACCACCGTATACATGCAACTAGGGGTTCTTTGAAAGATTTATTATTTTAATTATGTATAATTGTGTGTCTGTGTATTTGGGGAGGGGTATATGTGCACGTGAGTGCTGGTGTCCAGGGAGGCCAAAGGTTCTGATCCCCCTGGAGCTGGAGTTATAGGCAATTGTGAGCCTTCTGACATGGGTACTGGGAAGTGAACTTAGGACCTCTGGAAGAGCAGAATGTGTTCCTAACTCCACAGCCACCTCTCCAGCCTCCAGAGGTTCTTATTTAAAAGCAAGAAATGTATGGAACAAATTATGTCCCTTGGCTCCCCACCAAAGCTAGGAAATAGTAAAGAGAAGAATCAAGCTGAAGCCTTCTCCCTGGGTAGGTCAGTCATGAAGACACCACAGAACACACAGAGGCTGATATGGTCCTAAGGGACCTGGTGACCTTGCCCAGAAGGTTCCTGAAGGACTACCAATCCACTGTGTGCTCAGGGGGAGGGGCTCCCAGACCAGGCTTGGGATCAAAAACACCAAGACACATGCTAGAAGGAAAGATGCTTGAATTCCACCCACAGCTTGACTCGGTAGGTCTGCTGTTGGGTTGGGATGCTGACAATGAACAAATATCACACATGACTAGGACACCATTAGAGACATGCATAGGAGGAGGGGCAGAGCAGAATCCCTTTCATCTGGTTTGATGGAGTGGTGAGACTAGGGTACAGGTGAGTTTGAGGTGACGGCCCATCAAAGCTCTATAAAGATAGCATTAACGACCGGCGCTGTGGACGGTCTGTGAGTGGGTGCTCCGAAGAGTGGGTGACACAGCTTCCCAGCCATGTGTTAGTGCAGAAGTGGGCTGTGACACTGATGAAGCAGTAGACCGATCAGGAAGCAGGTCCGGGCCTGGTACAGGGTGATGAGGGAGACTGATGGCTCCACTTGCACAGCGAGGAAGTAGAGAAAGGGACTGATCATCAGCCATGGTGGCAACGGTGAAAGCTATAGACAGCATTTGTGCTGAGTGATGCCCGGGGAGCTGAGGAGGCTGAGTGTTGTCAGTGAGTCAGATATGTAGGAAGAGAAACAGCAGAAGCACACTAAGGGTGGGGATGCACACCTACAATCTTAGGAGCTGGGAGGCCAAGGAAGGAACACTTCAAATTCCAGGTCAGCCTGGGCTACATATGAGTTTGACGATAGCCTTGGTTTCATCTTGAGACCTTATCATCAAAAAAAATTTTTTTAAATAAACGAAAGAAACAATACAGTAATCTTTTGAGCAAAATCCTTCACTTTTTAACTTTCTGACACCCCCCACCCCCATGTAGTCTCAAGCTGGCCAGAACTCACCATGTAGCTTAGGCTGGTATCAGATTGACAGCAACCCTCCTGCCTGAGCCTTTCACGTGCTGGGCTTACAGATGTGAGCCACCACAGCTGGGGTGACTCTTATTCTTAAGAAGTGGGAAGAAGAAACCTGTCCCTAGAAAGGTGATCCATCAGAGCAGCTCAGCCCTGTCTCTTGGAACTGACAGCCATAGACCTTCTTGGAATGTGGACTTTCAATCAATCTCAAAAAGAATCTCAAAAAGTGGGGCTGGAGAGATGGCTCAGAGAGCACAAACTGCTCTTGTAGAGGACCGAAGTTTGGTTCTTAGCACCTTCATCTTCAGCTCCACAGTATCCAGTGCCCTCTTCTGACCTCCATGGTCATCCACCATACATGCATACACATATACACGAACAAAAGAATTAAACATCTCAAAGTAATTAATTGATAACAATGTCCAACATGTTTGAGTGTGTTTATCCTGTGACCACAGAGACACACACATACAGAGAGGGAGGTAGGGGAAGAAGAGGCAGAGCAGGGGAACAGGGAGGATTGTGACTCTCTGGCCTAGCTAGAATTTGATTCTCTGAGTAACCTTCCCCTTGGGTGTCACTGGCCTTGTTAGCCATGAACAGAGGGTCAGAGTCCACTAGGGTGGCCTTCACAGCTAAGGACAGAGGAGCTGATGCAAGAAACGGTACATTTGTCTTGCCTGATGTACGGCTTGCTTGTCTTCATTTAGTGACAGTAATTACAGATATCTTACCTGCACTAAGTGTATATCAGGTCTAATACTAAGAGAACAGCTGAGTCCACTGAACCTGCTTTCCCTTTGATCTGAGCTCAACATCCTGCTCTCTCCCTGGCAACCTGTGAATTTTTATAGAGCAAACCAAAACCCATGAAGGAACCAATCCCAAAGAAACAGAGGACCATCCTGGAGAGGGCTCAGGAAGTAGCTACAAACTTCAGCATATTGCAGAACTGAATGTGGTCCACAAATACAGTATGCTATGAAAACGAAGGGGTTTCAGGTGATGCTTTGTGCCGAGGAAGAATGCCACGTGGGAAATGCAGGCCATGCTCTGGAAATGTGATGTGGATGTTTGAAAGAGCTGGGTGACAGAAGAACCATCCTGGCAAAAGCCATGCCTACTTCCCCAGCACCTGCTATAGGGGACATCTAAGAATCCAAGGGGAATGCAACAAGTAGCTTTTGAAAAGCTGAATGCCAGGAACAGAATTCAAATGATCGTTCAGGAGCAAGTACGGCAGAGAAAAGCCCAGATGAGGATGCAGGGTGGGGTGGGGTGTAGAAAGGAAAATGAGAGAAGGGGAGAGGAGAGAGAGAGAGATCATCAGTGAAAGAGAAAACATGTATATTTCTGGTGTGGAATGTTCTAGTTTTCACAGATTAGGTTTGGAAATGGCTTTACAGTGGCCTTACATATGAAGCAACTGGTTTTTTAAATAAAAAAAAATATGTGTCACTGACATGGAGCTTGAACTTTTTGGCCACGTGTGAAGAGCCTGCCTCTGTGTAATGAGTAATTCAGTATCTAACCGGCCAAATCCAAAGAAATGCATATGTAGCATTTACACAGGAAAAGGGGAATTGCATTTCCCTCGCATGCTTTCTTAATTTGACTTTCTAGCAAGGCTAGGTATAAACAGGATCACTCAAAGGATCAACAAGTGCTTTTGTAAGTTCAGCCAGAGTTAATAACACATTTCTCATGGATTTCCTTGCTCTTTTATTTAGGAGACATAGTCTCATGGCCTCATTATGGCCCAGGTTCGCCTTGGACTCCCAAGCGCCATGATTACATCTGCGTGCCACCACACCTGGCTCACATATTTTTGTTTTGAATCCTCATATCAACTCTTTAAGGTCATGTAATGTGGCACTCTGAACAAACTCGGCAGGTTAGACTCAGCTGTCAGGTCCTGGCTGTCTACCTTGGAACACATCTCTTTGACCTTAAATTCCTCACAGGCATATTGGAATCAAGACAGCACGCATGTCATAGGGCTGTCAGGCTAGTTAAATGTGTTGTCACACACTGAATATTCCAAACAATGCCTGGCAGAGGACAGAGTCCAACAGCTGTCAGCAACGGTGATGGTGCTAGCAGAGTCGTTTCATGTTGCAGAGGAGCAAACTGAAGCTCAGAGAACCACAGTGCTTTGGCCGAGGCCACAGAGCTTGCAAGGTGAGCGAACCANATTTCTCATGGATTTCCTTGCTCTTTTATTTAGGAGACATAGTCTCATGGCCTCATTATGGCCCAGGTTCGCCTTGGACTCCCAAGCGCCATGATTACATCTGCGTGCCACCACACCTGGCTCACATATTTTTGTTTTGAATCCTCATATCAACTCTTTAAGGTCATGTAATGTGGCACTCTGAACAAACTCGGCAGGTTAGACTCAGCTGTCAGGTCCTGGCTGTCTACCTTGGAACACATCTCTTTGACCTTAAATTCCTCACAGGCATATTGGAATCAAGACAGCACGCATGTCATAGGGCTGTCAGGCTAGTTAAATGTGTTGTCACACACTGAATATTCCAAACAATGCCTGGCAGAGGACAGAGTCCAACAGCTGTCAGCAACGGTGATGGTGCTAGCAGAGTCGTTTCATGTTGCAGAGGAGCAAACTGAAGCTCAGAGAACCACAGTGCTTTGGCCGAGGCCACAGAGCTTGCAAGGTGAGCGAACCACGGAGTCTTACCTCAAACTCAGCTAAACACAACGAAAACCAAAACAACCGAAGAAACCGACTTATCGATCGTGGTCACCTGGATTGATAGCCACTAACGATCCTCTGTCCCAAATCCTGCCAAACTTGCCAATATTCACTCTACTCAGAAGAGAGGGTAAAGGTTGGTCCATTTTGTCTGGAAAAGGTAAAATCTTAAACAAGATATCTGGGGTTCTCTGGGGGACATGCTGGAAATCTCACCTATCATCAGGGTATCAGGGCCTCATGGTGGCTTTTCTTTATAGACTTTAGAGGGGTGGACTGGCCCAGTGTGGGGCTGTCCACTTTCTACTCTCTCAGCAGCCTCCTTGGTTTGCTGTGACTTGGGAAAAGGAGGGAGGACAGAGGGCAGCTGTAGATGGAATCTGTCAACAGAAAGTTGTAGCAAGCTTTTTCATTGGCCACCAGCTCACAAATAATGACATGGAAACTTATTATTTATTATGAAAGCTTGGCCTTATAACTTAAATTAACCCATTTAATCTATGTTCTGCCATCATTAATGGGATTAATATGACCCATTTATATTAATCTGTTCTGGTATTAACTCTCTTCCGTCTTGCAACTTCTGTTTCCTCTCTTGGTCTCGCTGGCAACTCTGCCTTTCTTCTTCCCGAGTTTTCTCTGCCTGGAAGTCCCATCTATACTTCTTCCCGCCTAGCTATTGGCCGTTGAGCTTTTTATTACACCAATCACAGTGACACATCTTCACACAGTGCACAAATATCCCACAAGAGTCTGTGAGTGACAGCTCTGTTCCTGTCCCCGGCTTGGGCATCAGGCTCTGTCAGGTACCACATTGCCTCCTGCACCTTGTAATTCGTTTGGTTACAGGCTCAGGTGCCAGGTAGAAGACTTGGGCTTCCCCTCTCCATGTCCACTTAACTCTGGATTGTAATAACGATTTTGAAAGTTTGGGAGCTATGCCCATGAAGTGAAAAGATGGGGTTTTGGTAAGGACAGCTGTAGGACAATGCTTGTTGCTGCAGAATGGTCAGGAGTGGCAAACAGATCCCCCACCCCAGTACTGCCAAACAAGGCCACCTCCATTGTTACTGTTATTACTCGTTATTCTTATGTGTGGAAGCACACACACACACTAAGCTGTGCATACATACAGAGGTCAGAGGACAACATTCAGGAATTTCTTCTTTCCTTCTACCATGGGTTTTGGGAATTGAACTTAGGTCATCAAGCTTGCAAGACAAGCACCTTTATCCTCTTAGCCATCTTGCTGGACCAAGGACCACCTTTTTTCTTTTCTTTCTGTTTTGTTTTTCCGAGGCAGCATCTCATATATAGCCCTGACCTAGAACTTGCTATCTAGAACAGGTTGGCCTCCAGCTCACAGAGATCTGCCTGTTTCAAGTGCTGTGTTAAAGCGTGTGCCACCATCCCTTATTAAATGAACAAATGGCTATTTTGGTGGATAAAGCACTTAGCACATAAGCACAAGTATGTGAGTTCAGACAGCCAGGACCCATGTAAGAGCAAGACATTTGTAATACCAGTGCTCCCCTGGTGAGATGGGAGGTGGAGACAGGAGGAACNTTTTGGTGGATAAAGCACTTAGCACATAAGCACAAGTATGTGAGTTCAGACAGCCAGGACCCATGTAAGAGCAAGACATTTGTAATACCAGTGCTCCCCTGGTGAGATGGGAGGTGGAGACAGGAGGAACGGGGCAAGTGTGAAGGCCAGCTAGCACAGGGCTGTGGAACTCTGTCTCAAACAGGGTGGGAGGCAAGGACTGGCATCTAAGGTTGTCCCATGACTGCCACTCATGTGCCATAGAATGTACACACTCAAACATAAACTCACACTCTCACACACTTGGGCATATCCACTCACACGCACTCACACACAAAATGGTCACTCAGAGAAACACACACTAACATTCACACATGCACACACTTGCACACATTTACACATAGACTCACACATCCCACTCACGCTTTTACACATACACACACCCACATTCATTCTCTCTCTCACACACACACTCACACACTGGTAAAAAGGGATCATTCATTCACACACATAAGGGTGCGGATAGAGCACTCATTCCTACCTGGGAAGATCAAACAGGCTGCAGCAATACACTGAGATATTCCCTGAAGAACTCTGTAACGAAACAATGGAAAACATTTTCTTTCTTTCTTTTTTTTTTAAGATTTATTTATTTAATGTACATTGGGGATTTGCCTGCATGCATGTCTGTATGAGGGTGTCAGATANTTTTTTTTTTAAGATTTATTTATTTAATGTACATTGGGGATTTGCCTGCATGCATGTCTGTATGAGGGTGTCAGATACCCTGGGACTGGAGTTACAGACACTTATGAACTGCCATGTGGGTGATGGGAATTGAACCTGGGTCCTTTGGAAGAGCAGCCAGTGCTCTTAACTACCTGAGCCATCATTTTCTATACTTAGCTAGGAAATCTTTAAATAGTTAAGGAAAGCAAACAGGGTTCAGACAAAGCCAAGGAAACAGAGGGAACACTCATTTAATACAATAACTTCATTGGAGTTTAACTGTAACTTATGTTTTCTTTTAAAACCTAGATGGGGGTAGCCAGATGACTCAGAGGGTAAGGTTGCAGCCAAGCCTGACAACCTGGGGTTAATCCCTGGGTCTTCCATGGGGGAAGGAGAGAATTGACTCCACCCTCTCCATGGGCACCATGATATATGCATATATATGTGTGTGTGTGTTTGTGCGTGTGTGTATACATACGTACATACATACATATATACATATATAGACTACCATCTCTATATCTATTCCTAATATTGATTTAGCTATTATTCATCATCTATATATCAAATGATCATCTATATGTTTAGTTCTCTCATTTATCATTAATATTTATCTATCTAGCATATTTTGTTTTGAGACAAAAAAATCTCACTAAATAGTCTAGGCCAGCCTTGAATTCATGATCCTCCTGCCTCCACCTATGGAGTGCTGAGCTGCCATCCGCATGCTGAAGCCATAACTCACCGCAGTATATCACATGGAGCTAATCTGTGGTACAAGAGCCATTTGACACTGTTTAACATCTTAATTACTCATGGTTAAAAGGAAAAAAAGTATTTTTTATTTTTTCTGTGTGAGGCATGAAAATGCTTAGTTACAACTGATACAAACCTTAAATACTTTGGCACCAGCAATTTCGGTAAGTGGTTTCTCTGTATACGAAAGATTCTGTTCTGTAAAAAATTCCCGAATCGCAATTTCACTGATTTCAACACCAACTACAGTGTGGCCCCGGTCTGCAAACCTGCAGAAAAAGAGTTACACTTCAGGTTTACTTCATATACAGCACAGAAAAAAAGCCATAATAGATAGACAGTACCTTTGGCTGAGAATACAACTCATTAACCAGAGTCCCTGCCATGCACAAAGCCCTGTGCTGAAAGTGCATCACCATAAGAAAGGAAATAACAAAAGAAAATAAATATGTATGTTGCCTTAATTTTATTTATGTATTTATTTATTGGTTTTTCGAGACAGGGTTTCCATGTGTAGCTTTGGAGCCTATCCTGGAACTCATCCTGTAGACCAAGCTGGCCTTGAACTCACAAGAGATTCACCTGTCTCTGCCTCCCAAGTACTGGGATTAAAGGCGTGCNTATCACATGGAGCTAATCTGTGGTACAAGAGCCATTTGACACTGTTTAACATCTTAATTACTCATGGTTAAAAGGAAAAAAAGTATTTTTTATTTTTTCTGTGTGAGGCATGAAAATGCTTAGTTACAACTGATACAAACCTTAAATACTTTGGCACCAGCAATTTCGGTAAGTGGTTTCTCTGTATACGAAAGATTCTGTTCTGTAAAAAATTCCCGAATCGCAATTTCACTGATTTCAACACCAACTACAGTGTGGCCCCGGTCTGCAAACCTGCAGAAAAAGAGTTACACTTCAGGTTTACTTCATATACAGCACAGAAAAAAAGCCATAATAGATAGACAGTACCTTTGGCTGAGAATACAACTCATTAACCAGAGTCCCTGCCATGCACAAAGCCCTGTGCTGAAAGTGCATCACCATAAGAAAGGAAATAACAAAAGAAAATAAATATGTATGTTGCCTTAATTTTATTTATGTATTTATTTATTGGTTTTTCGAGACAGGGTTTCCATGTGTAGCTTTGGAGCCTATCCTGGAACTCATCCTGTAGACCAAGCTGGCCTTGAACTCACAAGAGATTCACCTGTCTCTGCCTCCCAAGTACTGGGATTAAAGGCGTGCACCACCACCACCCAGCATCTTTTCCTTAATTTTGAGGGATTCATATCTTCGCAGGCATTCATCTAAACGCGTTTGACTAGAGAAAATGCTTTTCAGTCCCTCTAAATTAGCATTGGTTATTGATTAATTTTCTGTGATGATGGATATGCCTATCTCTGTTCTGTACAAAACAGAGCCACTGGCCACACTGGCTCTATGCATCTGGCAGTTTGGTCAGTCCCACAGAAATAATTTTAAATTTTCTTTTGGCTTATATTTAAGTAGCCAAGTCCGGCATTATGTTATGNATTTTCTGTGATGATGGATATGCCTATCTCTGTTCTGTACAAAACAGAGCCACTGGCCACACTGGCTCTATGCATCTGGCAGTTTGGTCAGTCCCACAGAAATAATTTTAAATTTTCTTTTGGCTTATATTTAAGTAGCCAAGTCCGGCATTATGTTATGGCGCTAGTTCCAGTACTGCGGAGTCAAGAGCTTGAGACTGAGGCCACGCTGGACTATACAGCAAGACTCTGTTTAAAAACTGAAAAAATATAATTAAGTGAATTTTTAAAAATTGCCACATGTGACTAGTATTGCCATAGTAGAGTGCAAGCTTGAGATACTTTGTGCATTTTTGGTAACAATACTATAATTCCCATTTATTAACAATAAACATGATTGGAAAAATGAATCTTATTACTATATGCAAATAGCAACATTTTCCTAACAAGCTCTATAGTTATAGATTTCACACTCTGAGGATCATAAACAGTAGCAGAAATCTTAAACAGAAAAAAAGTAGCAGGTGCCCAAATACTGAGATATCAAATCACATAAAAACTAGACAGTTCTGCCATAAAGCAGAAGAAGCCTAGTGAAATGTTACTGCACTATTCAGAGTCATACACAGAAATCACAAGGCTGAGGGGAAGTAAGGGCTAGGAACCAAGATGAAAACCATTGTGAGTTGGGCATGGGGCATAGGCTTCTTATGAAGTGGAGGCAAGAGGATCCGGCGTTCAAGGTCAACCACAGCTATATGCCTTTGAGACAAGCGTGAGCTACAGGAGACCCTGTCTCAAAGAT
>LOEQ01013031.1:21243-35619 GCA_001685075.1 Bramus lutescens
TATGCTTCTTGAACCTTCAAAGGAATATCTTTCTTTAGGTTGGGAAAGTTTTCTTCTATAATTTTGTTGAATATATTTTCTGGGCCATTGAGCTGTAATTCTTCTCCTTCTTCTATCCCTCTTATTCTTAGGTTTGGTCTTTTTATTGTGTCCCAGATTTCCTGGATGTATTGTGATGAGAATTTGTTGGACTTGATGTTTTCTTTTATCAGTGAATTTATTTTCTCTATAGTGTCTTCAGCATTTGAGATTCTTTCTTCAATCTCTTGTATTCTCTTGGTTATGCTTGTCTCTGTAGTCCCTGTTCATTTACCTAGATTTTCCATCTCCATCTGGCCCTCGGTTTGTATTTTCTTCATTCTCTCCATTTCTGTTTTCAAGTCTTGATCTATTATCCATTTTATTGTTTTTTCTTTGTTTCTTAGGGCATCTTTTAGGTATTTATTCATTTCTTCAATTTTTTTGTTATTCTTCTCATCCATTTCTTTATGGGAGTTTTTCATATCCTGTTCAAGGGACTCTATCACTTTCATAATGTCAGTTTCTTCTACTTCTTCTTGATTAGGGTGTTTAAGTCTTCCTATTGTATGTTCACTGGGTTCTGGTGTTATCATGTTGTTTTTCAGATTGTTGGAGGCATTCTTGCATTGGTGCCTGCCCATGTATTCCTTCAGATTCTCTTGAATGGATCTTCTGGTACAGGATCAGGGCCCATTGCTGCTCAGGGACTTTGCAGACAAAAGGCCCAGCATGCTGCTTGCAGGATTAGTGAAACAAAGGAACTCCTTCTGGGTTGCACTCACCACCCTCTCCCAGCCCCAAAACAGGCTGAGATGGGGGATCTTATGACCCCAAAGAAGGGAAGGGGTGCCTGGGATCAAGTTGGGATGTGATAGGAACTAGCTGAGGAGAGAAGCCCCTGCAGAATGACCAGAAAGTTTAGGCGGTTGATGAATGCCTGTGCTCCCTTTTTCGGGCTTCTGCCACTGGTCAGAAACACACTCACCCCACCTATGGATCTTCTGGTGCAGGATCAGGTCCCCTTGCTGTCCAGGGACCTCACAGACAAAAGTGAGTGTAACTTCTCTTAATCCATGCACTACCAAACATTAATAGAGTAACTCCTAACTGTGCCTATATCCAGAAAAACCTATCTTTGACTTGTCCTTTGGGCTTGTGTTCATATTCTTAGTACATGGACCCCGGGGATTTGTATTCTTAGTGCTCAGTTTCCTCTGCTGTAGCAAATCTACCCTTGTCAAAAACCAGAAAAATTTCTGTATTTATATTGACTATAATGTTTCATAGAACTTCTACCCAAGCACAAAGCATTTTCTTTTTCTTACTGTCAGTGCCAAAGGAAACCCCAATTCCAAAACTCCAAAAACCAGTCCAGATATCCAGAAATGAGGAGTATAGGGGTATTTCTGGCAGTGAGATAAAAGCTAGCATTCCTCACGAACTTTTGAAGCTGGTTCAAAAGGAGTCATTTCCCTTACCTCCAACAAAAGGGATCTGTGGTTTTCCAATTATCCTCTGTTACCTGTCAGCATAGCAAGGTTCAGGCTAGCCTCTTAGCTCCCTCAGTCCTGACTCACAAGTACCCATTACATATTTCAGAGTCCATGCTAATATCTTAGCTTTCTTCACCTCCTTCTCTAACCTAAGATCCTTTCAGCTCAGGCTTCCCTCACCACAGTTGCTCTCATCCTACTTAGATCCTGGTTATTCTCACTATTCTCTGCTCTTGCTATTTGTACTACTCTCCCTCTATTTTCCTATCTCCTGCTATTCTCTCTCTTGCAGATAGCCCTGGCCATGTCCAGTCATCTGGGTATGTTTAGTCTGCTTCTTTCTCTCTCTGCTCTTGACTCTTCCCCATCTTCTAGCTTTTCTCTCTCTCATTGTCAATAAAACTTTCCCCTTCACCATACCATTGAGTGATCAGGTCATGTCTTTTTGACAGTTTTGCTCCCCTCCCACCCCGCCAACAACAATTGTTGCCAAAACCATCAGATAGACTTCCTAATCAGTTAAATGCTGTTCTCCTTCTATAAAATATGAACACTATGTAAGTCACTCTTGGGGTTCCTGGAGTATGACATACTTGACATAAACAATTTGAAAGAATATAGATTTATGTTGCTCATTGTTTGAGAGGTGTGAGTCTACTATTATGGAGAACTCACATCATGGTGACCAGAGAGTAAAGTGAAGCAGTAACAGGAAAGAACTAGGGCAAGGCAGATTTTCTGGAAGCTCCCTCTTCAGCACTGATCCTCCTTCCAGATGTCTCCTTTATCTAGCCAGACTCGTTTCTACAGTTCTACCCTCACTACATTAAGATCCCCAATTTACCAGTGGATTTATTCATTCATTCATTAGGGCAGTGCTCATGATCTTGTTACTTTTGGAAATGTCCTCATAAGAAACAACCAGAGGTGTGTTCTAAGGTCTTTCTCTTTCTTAGTTAAGTCAAGTTGAAATGATGAATCATTACAGGAACATTATGTATTGCATGAGGATGCTTGGCCACTTGTTTGTTTTCTGGTCACCTAAACTCCTGAAATAACAACACAGAAACTGTATTAATTAAATCATTGTTTGGCCCATTAGCTCTAGCTTCTTATTGGCTAACTCTTACATCTTAATTTAAACCATTTCTAATAATCTGTGCATCACCACATGGCTGTGGCTTACCAGCTAAATTTCCACCTGGCTCCAACGGGGCTACATGGCTTCTCACTGACTCCGCCTTCTTTCTCCCAGCATTCAGTTTAGTCCCCTCCCCTTCCCCCAACCCTACCTTGCTCTTTTCTGCCCTGCTCTGCCATAGGTTCAAAGCAGTTTCTTTATTAACCAATGGTATTCACAGCATACAGAGGGGAATCCCATATCAATTAGGGAGAAAGTAGGTAACAATTTAGAAGGTAAGTTTTGAACTTTTAGCATTATCAGGGATAATGGAAATTCAATTTAGGCTGCATTTATGATGTGAAGAGGAAGGATAACCGACAGAGAGAGAGACCCAGTGTTGCGTCCCAGTGCAGTGTTGAAGGCCCTGCTGTGGGACATGTGTTTATAAGGTGTTTGTGGGTGGTGGGGCAAAAAAGTGAAGACCACACAACTCTCCTTGTGTGTATTGCACCAGCACAAGTGGTTCTTTAACACAAGTACACTGAACCAGTGATCCCCCCACCTCACCCTGTGCCTATATTTAATGATGTACCAGGAACATAATTTCTCTTTAGGTTGGGCCCTCCCTTTAAAGGTTATATGCACCCTTGTAGAATTTCCTTTCCAACCATTATCAGAATGAGCATAAGTCTTTGGATTAAATGATGGTCCATCATTTGTTGACTGTTGCCTTAGTCACGTTGTTGTTAATAATACTCTGAGCATCAGAGTGCTGAATTATAAAACTGGAAGAAAAATATTTATCCTGAAGGGCTTTTGTAAAGATTTACAGAGAACATTATAGGTTGGCTAATGAGGCTTGTTAAGTAGGCCTGTTTAGCAAGTGCTATAATAGCATTTACAGAACCAGTCATCAGTCTGAAATCATACAATATGGACTTGATGTACAACTTACAGACACATCATTTCATATGTGGACATTATATATTTATAGTGTATATGAGTTAAAATATTATATTGTAACTAAACAAATGTCCTTACTTTTAAGTGTTATTTTCTAATATAAATGTGATGTAAAAATTATAGGCAACCAAAGAACTGTAGATGAATTGGACATCATCAAAATTAAAGATTTTTATGTATCTATTCTACCAATATATGGAAGGAGATATCCTAAGGATTTAAAAAATATTTGTAAATCATATATTTGATAAAAAAATATGTAATAAACTAACTTGGTGAGAGAAAAACACATTAACTTATTTTTATAATGAGCAAATAGAACTGGAGTATGTAGCCAACTGACAGAGCACTTTCCTAGCACACATGAGGTGCTGGGTTTGATCCCTAGCAGTGCATATACAGCAAAGGGCATGAATATACAGTTCTCTGAAGAAAACCTGCAAATGTCCAAAAGCACACAAAAGGGTCTCTATATCACTAATCATCAGAGAAATGCAAATTAAAGTCACAGTTATACACTCAAATCCCATAGTATTTCCTTACTTTAAAATTACCACAAAGTAGGTGGGTGTGATGGCATAAGCACTCAGAAGGCCAAGGCAGGAGGATCCTGGCAAGTCTGAGGACATCCATGTCTATGTGGTGACTCCGAGGTGAGACTGGACTATATACCCTGAGATGGTAGGAAACAGGCATGTATAATGCCAGCTTTGCTGGCAGTGTGAAATTCTGTTATCTAATTATGGTGGTGACAGTTTCTAATAAAGTTTAAAGTACTCTTGGTCTGTAGTCAAACATAAATTTCCAACAAAAACCAAATTATATACATATAGGCTTATTTGTTACAAAATAAAGTATAGTGGTAATCCCCCTACATTAATTAATAGGTTAACTATTAAATATTTATGGTGCATGTGTTTATAAGATATTTTATAGATGTCCACATGTCTGTATGTTATGTTGGGATGGTGGGTGGTGGATAGCCATCTATCACCATGGGGGAAAAGATATATTTGCTGTTTAAATAATTGGAGGTGATTTCTTGAACCTTTTTCCCCAAAGAAACTTGCTAACCTATATGCTTGAGGTTGCTAATTCAAAAAGCAGGTATTGTTACAACAAAATGTTATTATTTTGTTAAACATGAATTTAAAAATGGCACCTTGTTAAATAGATTGGTGTCATGTATAAAGAAGAAACAAAAGCCTTGTTGTAATCCATGTTTAAGAAAGAAAGTATTTGGAAGGTCACATACAAGAGTGTGAACATTAGTCCTTAAGGATGAGACTTATGGGGGAGGTTCATATGCTTTCATTTTGTACTTAACCAGTTTGGTTTCTACAACAAATGTTACTTTTACATTTAAAACAATCCCATATAATCAATAGTTAAAAGAATATTGTCTCAGTTTTATATTTTATTTGGTATCTCTAGTTTTCTTACTTTTCTGAGTTGTGACTTCTTTAGGAAGGGAAGGAAATGTCAAGTGTAAATTCTGCTAAACTCCAGAGTCCCTTAATTCTTTTAAAACCTGAATTTTCCAAGTTATATGACTATTGCTGCAGCTGTGACAGTAGAGCTTCCAACTGTGGTAAGAGGATGAACTTGCTCTGTCCCTTAGAGGGCAGCTCTGGTCCTTCGAGTCAGTGATCCATGTGTTGTGTTATATTATGCATTCCATTTTCAGGCAGCAAATTAAGCAGTTGAATTTCTAATTCTAAATTTCAAATGCAATCTTGATTCCTTTTTAGGAGACTATCTGGTAGCAATTGAAGAGAAAAACAAAGCTACATTCCTGCGTGCTTACATGAATTGGAGGAGTAAGAGGACTGAAAACTCCCGTGTCTGCATTCGAATGGTTGGGCACAATGTGGAGGCACCCTTCTGTGAAAGCTTTAGAGACCAGATGTCTATAATTGAAATTCCACTGTCTGAGGACCCTTTATGCATTTCATGTTGTCCTATGAAGGGAGATTTACTTGTTGGCTGCACAAATAAGTTAGTCTTATTTACTTTGAAGTATTGGATCATTAGTGAGGAATTCTCAATGTTGGACTTTGAACGTTCATTAATCATACACATAGATAATATCACTCCTGTTGAAATCTCTTTTTGTGTTGGATATGTCGCTGTCATGTCTGAGTTAGAAGTCTTCATCCTAAAACTGGAGTCAGACCCTACAAACGGTGAGAAAGTTAAACACCACCCACAAAAAACCAACAACCAATTGCAACAGACAGAAGGTAAATGATGAATTTGACTTTCTAAAGAACCCCAGTGTCTATGGTTTGCCACTTTTCTAACAGGTTTGGATGTTCTTATTACATTGTTTTGGGTTTGTGACTATTCATAGCTTATTTTGTTTCTACATGTATTTGTTATATGTTT
The DNA here is from genome assembly GCA_001685075.1 of Bramus lutescens. Lineage (NCBI taxonomy): Eukaryota > Metazoa > Chordata > Mammalia > Rodentia > Cricetidae > Bramus > Bramus lutescens. The sequence continues at coordinate 27,232 of LOEQ01013031.1, forward strand.
GTAATGGAGCAGCTGTATTAGATGAGGGTTTATAAGGAGAAAACCGTTGGCGTTCTTTTATTGAGACAGCATCTCCATATGTTTCCAACTGACCTGGAACTCACTTGGTTCAGGCTTGCCTCAAACCAGGAATCCTCCTGTCTCAGGCTCCTGAGTATAGGCATTATAGTTGTGAGTCCCTATACCTGGCCTATATGAGTTTCTAATTTTTGTTGTTGTATTCAATATTAAATGACATTAGATATCTTTGCTTTGGTTGCCATTTTTTTTTTGTTCCCCAACTTGACTCATGTTAGAATTTTTAAAGAGTGAACTTTAGTGAAATGATGTCTCCACAAGACTGACTTGTAGGCAAACCTGTCGGGGGGGGCATTATTGATAAATTATTGATGTGAGAGGGTCTAGCCATTGTGGGTGATGCCACCTGTGAGCAGGTCGTACTGGGGTGTATAAGAAAGCAGACTGAGAAAAACATGGGGAGCAAGCCAGTAAACAGCCCTCCTCCATAGCATCTGAATCAACTGCTACCCCAAGTTCCTGGCCTGACTCCAGCAGGGGTGGAGTGTGTTCTGAGTTATAAACTACAATAAACCCTTGCCTGTCCAAGTGACTTTGGGTTGTAATGTTTTATCACAGCAGTAGAAACATAAGGCACATGCCATGTCTAATATTCATTCAAGTGGCTGGTAGTACTTATAGTTGTTAAACTCTGAAATGTTATTTTTAAGATGTCAGTAATGAAACTTCACAGCTTGAATCAGAAGATTTTGTTATCTGCCTAAAACCCATGGAGCTTCTTGGTGAAAAGTGTGAACAGTCTGGAATATCTGTTAACCTGGAGTGCACAGGATTAGCAGATGAAAAAGCAAGATATTTAAATGTTCAGCACCTGCTATATAGGTATGAGAGCAACTTTTATTCACCAGCATTTAATATTTACATACCTGCTTAAAGTGTATAGAAATTAGCCTTTTTCTTCTTAAACCCACAGACGTTTTGCTCCTGATATTTCATTCTATGTCTTGTCTGATAACATCAAGTTACATTCCCTTCAGCTGCTACCTATTCACCAAACAGGTAAGTATGGCTGAGTACAGAGAGGTTTGCCAAGGGCGTGGACTTGAGGGAAGTTCAGTGTGAAGACATTAGATTTGTTTCTTCTGCTGAGACTTCCTGGGGAAAGCAAAGTTATATTAGCGAAGGGAAGTGAAGCCACTAGGAGGGTGTGACCAGAAAAAAAACTCCATTCTTTTGTTTGTTTGATTGTTCGTTTTGGTTTTGAAATAGTCTGTGGACCCAGTAAAAGAAATTTGTGAGCGCTGTTGGAGGATGGGTCTATCTAGGTTCCAGTAGAGTATGGCACAGAGTTTTGTAGGATGGCGGGGTGTTGTAAGCAAAGTGGAAGACCTGGCCTGAGAGGAAACTCATTCAGAGTACTAGTTTTGTACGCTGCTGTCCATTGTATTTACTTATACTTAAAATACTGGTATGGGAGATATAGCTCAGTTGACTAAGTACTTTTCTAGCATGAATAAAATCTGGGTTTGCTTCCTAGCACTGAATAAACAGGGAATGGTAGTATACACACCTAACATCAGCACTTGGGAGGTAGAGGCAGGGAAGGTCAGAAGTTCAAGGTCATCGTCTGGCTACTGAGTTCTAGGCTAGCATGGGGCTATATAAGACCCTCTGTTAAAATAATGCTGGTGATTATCATTCTGACTTAATTGGACTGTTTTGGACTCTGGCACCCACAACTTTTAAGTGCTCACCAGAAATCTAGTGAGCACCAAGATTGATACCAGAGGCTCTGCACTTGCTCAAGGCCTGTTCAGCATCTTCAGATGATTTCTGAAAAGATATAAATGTTGCTGTTATCCAATGTCTTTATAAGGTTCCTATTTTTTTAAGTAAGCATTGAGTAGCTACTGTTGTTGACCCGAGTACTAGACTAAAGTAGGCAACATGCTTGCACTCATGAAATTAGTTATTTAATGGTAAAAGCAGATACTCATCAAATACTGACAACATTGTGGGGTGGACCGCATGACTACCACTGCTGCTTGACAATGTTCCAGCATTTTGACATTGCGGACCACACTTCTCCAGCACCTTTTTACTTTCATTTTTAATGGTTCTCAATATTCTAAGAGTTTCCTTATGCCTTTTCCTTTGGGAAATTTTATGTGAGTTTTAAGGACAAATATATATAAAGCAGCAGCCTCTTTAAACAAAATAAATCTTTTGGGAAAAAAGTCCCTGTCACCAAGGAACTATGAATCCCATTGTGCCCTCCTAATTACACCAAGAAAAGGAAAATTAGAGATTTACTAGACACTCCTGATTCCAAGTATGAAACACCTAAAATCCAGATCCAAAGCCTGAGACCATTAAGGGCAAGACGTATAATAGGAAAAGAGCAAGCTACCAGGACCTTGCACTTTTGTACTGTATGTGGGGAACAGGCTCACACAATAAGACTACAACACAAAGGGACACAATTGGGGAACAACTTAGTGCTTATCCCCTTGAGGAATGAAAATACTCTTAAAATTATAGTGGAGTGTATGGTTCCCAGAAGAAGTCCTTTTCCCAAGGTCAGGCTTTTGAATAAGTGTCTCCACTTCCTCTGGGCCTTGAGGAATGTTTCTACTTGGTTAAAGCAGTCATTCTTATCTCTGGGTGGATGAATTTGTTGCCCTTCCTTGATGAGGGTTCCTGGTAGAGTTACTGAACCTTGAAGAATAACAGACATTTAGATACTAGCTTTTGTCCAAGGAAATAATGCTCTAATGATGTTAATGGTGGCTTTCTGTCCCTGAATCATTGAGACTGCTTTCAGTCTTTCCCATAGCTAAACTATTAGGTACAAAAGGTGTATTCTTTTTTTAGTAAACACTGCTGGCAGCCGTTCCAATGTACCCTCAGATCATGTCTCCCTCCTCCTTTCCTCTGCTAATTCCATTCAGCCTTTTTGTACCTGAGCCCTCCCATCCCCAACCAGGTCTCTGGTAAAATTAGACACTAAAATTTTTCTCTGTGGGAAGGGAACCTGGTACCCAAAGCCTGTAGTAAAAGACCCTGACTTTCTCTGGTGTCTAAGAAAGTGCTTCCTGAGTCTTGGTTCAGCAAAGGGAGGAGAAGAGAGTATTCTAAGTAGAGGAAGCCCCAAAGCTTGGCAGAGAGTCTGTATTTGAGGAACTGAAAGAGCCAAGAACAGAGCAGAGTAAAGGAAAGGGGGATATGCTACAAGGCTGGAGATCAGTAGCCAGGCAGAGGGTCAACTCTTTCATTTAGTGAACTTCCATAACAGTTGGAACAAAAAGTCCAATTATTCCATGGCCAATATTACCTACCTCTGGACTCATTTTGTCTCAGCCTGACCTGCTTACTGTTCTCCATCAACAGTAGCCTTTCTGCCTTCCTCAGATATGCCAAACATCCTTTTCTGTAAAATCTATTATTTCTTCTACCTAGACCTAGAATATGTTTTCTTCTGATCCCATGTGAGTGATGTATTTTCATCATTTATTGCACACCTCAAATGTCACCTTACCACAGAGGACTTCCCTGGTTTTCTCAGTTTGAGTTACTGTTATTTTTAATTATGTGTGTATGTGTATGTCTGAATGTGGGTTTGTGCATGTGAGTGTAGTACTGGCAGAGGCCAATGAAGATGTCACAGGTAGTACTGGCAGAGGCCAATGAAGATGACACCTAACTTTGTTGCTTGGAGCTGAACTCAGGCCATCTGTAAGAGCATTAAGAGCTCTTAACTGCTGAACTATCACTCAGACCCTTGGCTCTCTCCATTCAAAAATCTCTCTTCACTTTAGTTTACTTGTTTGTTCTCTGTTATAATGATTTCAGCCACATAAGGCTGATACTTCTGGGTTCTAGAGGTCATGCAGGTGCAGACAAGCCCTCAGACAGAAGTGCCTAATGGCCCCCAGGGATGTTAAAGGGCCCCACATGACCCATGTGCTGTGGATTGCATCATCCACTTATGAATCAGCTAAGCCCTTGTGTGCGTGCATGGTTACATCATCCATGTATAACTCAGTTAAGCCCTTGCATGCATGCATGAACCCTATCATCTGTGTATGATGTAGCCATGCCAACCTCCTTGTGCGCATACATTAGGCAGTTTTTAAAATCTGTACTCGCCATCTTCCTTTCTCTCTGCACATTGATTTCCCCAGGCCTGTGACACCCCTTTAGTAAACTCCTAAGTGGGTTTGTTGCATGTTCCATATTTCCTTCTCACTCATGCCAGGTAATTTCTTTGGTGCTGTGAGACTCAGGAGACTGTCCTCCTCAAGCCCCTCTCCTGTGGTCAGGATCCGGAACTGGGTATTTTTTCCACAGCAACCATTGTTGGACTAGAAGTCTAAACTTCAAGGAGGAGTTGCTCCAGACACCACTCCCATAACCACAATTGATGCAAAAGCAAGAGGATTTTTATTCTGTCATGACAGGGTGCTTCAGGTTCTGGATATGAAGGACCTCGATAGCTGTTACAGCCCATCTTTTAAAGTGAAAAGCCACAGACACAAGGGGGAGGAACCTGAAGCTTGTTCTCCAACTTATTGGATTGGTTTATTCAAAGGGTTACTAACAGTGATTGGTCTATTCCCTGGCAGGAGAATAGCTGCATGGGCAGGTGAGATAAGGGAAGCATCTATGGGCCATCCTGACCTTGATCCAGTGACTAAATCAATACATTAGGAATTGAGTATCTGTGGATTGTCTTTGCCTCAATTCCCAGAATGGAGTTATGTTTGAAGATTATTCACAAGGACACAGGAGGATNATTGATGCAAAAGCAAGAGGATTTTTATTCTGTCATGACAGGGTGCTTCAGGTTCTGGATATGAAGGACCTCGATAGCTGTTACAGCCCATCTTTTAAAGTGAAAAGCCACAGACACAAGGGGGAGGAACCTGAAGCTTGTTCTCCAACTTATTGGATTGGTTTATTCAAAGGGTTACTAACAGTGATTGGTCTATTCCCTGGCAGGAGAATAGCTGCATGGGCAGGTGAGATAAGGGAAGCATCTATGGGCCATCCTGACCTTGATCCAGTGACTAAATCAATACATTAGGAATTGAGTATCTGTGGATTGTCTTTGCCTCAATTCCCAGAATGGAGTTATGTTTGAAGATTATTCACAAGGACACAGGAGGATGAGCAGCCCAGAACGTGTGTGTGGGGGCGACTGTCCCGTTTCCAAGAGAGAGTGAATGTAAGGTTTTAGAAAAATATCTTAGGGTTGAGGGGACTTACAAATGCATTTAGAGTCTTTCACCATGTGTTCCATTTGCTTGAGTGTGATTTCTATGCACACCACTGGCTTCAAGTGGTAAGTTTTTCCCATTCTGGTCAGCTTAACTGTTTCTTTAAACCTGAGGAATTGACCATTGAGCTCCCGGAAATCTTCTGGTGTTCCTAGAAATGGGAGGACAGCCCCCAACCATGGTCTTTAAGGCTACAGTTGAGCCCTTCACTGACGTTCATCTCTGGACTGCATCCCTTAGCTAAAATCATGTTTGGACAACCCAGGGTCAGTCCTCCTGTGACTGGGGACTCAGAGTCCCTAGATTCTTTTTCTTTTTTTCTTTTTCTTATCTTTTTCCCCCCACACCGTGAAAGGCTGCTAAAAGCAGCCTCTAGCCTCTCTGGTTTCGGAGTTGCCCCGACCAGATCCAATCACCTCACCTGTAGGCAGAGGATGTTCTCCTAAAGGACCTGTGGTTTTTGCCACCGATTTACACCCCACCTATAGGGGGAGATGTCCCATTATAAGCCTTGTGGTGTCGCTGTTTTGTGGGTTTTTGTGGTTTCATCTATGGATAGCAAGCCATCTACGCCCATCAATCCAGCCTCCCCCCCGGAATACCTTTTAGAGGCCTTTAAACCCCAGGTCTTAATGCCCTACTTACAGATTCCCATACTTGTCCATCTTTGTTCTAAAAAAAGGTCTCATTACAATTTAGATAACAGTCTAAAGTGGTCACCTAATGACACCTTTGATCTCTATATCTTACAGGAGCTTTCTAACTACTGTCAGTGCACAGGCAAATGGAAAGAGTTTCCTTATATTCAAGCCTATATCTAAGCTCTAAGCCTAAGCCCTCTGTCCTTGCAAGTTGTTTGCCTGCTCACATGTTCCTGGCTATGCTATCTGCACTGGAAGAAACTTCTACTTCTGCTCTGGACCCAGCTAACAAAATCCTGTCTTTTTGACCTCAGCGGGCAGCTACTCCCATTCCTTCAGCTCCTACACCATTCCTTCAGCTATTGCTCTGGACCCCCCCTAAGGAATCCACACCTTCCCGACCTCAACAGACAGATGCTTCCAATCCTCCCCGCTGCCTTGCCACCTCCCTTCACTTGCTCTTCAGCTCTATCTCTCTCCCCCCAGTAACTATTCCATCAGCCCCGCTGGTTCATTCTTCCATTCCTGTGCCTGGCTGCAGCAGCCGCCCTGCTCTGGCACCCACCTTAACCCTCCTCTCACATGCTCATGTGCTGCTATGGAACCCAACCCTGACCAAGCCAAGCTGGCTGCAGTTCTTCCATTGTGAGAGGTGGCCAGTGTAGATGGATTGTTAAGGGTACACGTTCCTGTCTCCCTCTCAGAACTCTCCCATATATAACAAAAACTATGATCCTATGCATCTAATTCTACCACTTTCATAAAGCAATTCCAATATATTACCCAGTCTTATAATCTCACCTTTCATGATAACTACATGATCCTATATAATAACCTACTTCCTGAAGAGCACAGGCAAGTTTGGGAGCAGGCTAGACTATATGCAGAGGAGATTCACCAAACACATGCAACACACCCTCCAGGGGCAGAGGCAGTCCCCCAAGCAGGAACCTTAGGAATTTTAGCTAGGGACTGGTTTTTGACTTGCCTCCTGGTGGGTCTTTGCAAGGCTGCCTCAAGTCAGTTAACTATGATAAGCTCTCAGAGGTCATTAAAGATATGAAGGAATATTTTGGTACACCTCACTAAAGCTCTGTTACAATACAACTTAGATTCCAAAAGCACTGAAGGCAGACAGTTACTCACGACTCATTTTTTTCTCAGTGCTACCCTGACATTAAGGCTAAAATTAGACTTTTGGAGAAAGGCCCCTTGACCCTGCAGGAAGAAATCTTAGAATTGACTTTTAAGGTGTACCATGTGAGCAATCCCTGTCACATGCTAGCCATTGCCCTCCCACCAGCTGAGATGGAAGATTGCCTGATAGATGCTGTCTGTGCTGCTCCCTTGCCACTTGGGGCTCAAGAACTGCCAGGCCCATTTTGCAAATGTGGTACAACTGGTCACTGGGCCTGAGCATGCCCTAATTCTCATCTTGGTCCCACGAGACCTTGTCCAAGATGCCTTAGGGAAGGATATTGGGCAGTCAATTGTCCTCATGCACATAGTGGCATGGAGACAACAAACCCAGAAAATTCACAAGTTGACCTTCTAGGTCTGGCCATAGACTAGTGAGGCTGCCTAGGCTCCTTTGTCCCAACCACAACCGTCATCTGTAACAGGGAGCCACGGGTTTCAGGATGGTCAATCTTCTTTCTCTTGGACACTAGAGCTACATACTCAATACTGAGGGAATTCTGGGGACCTACCTCTCCTTCTAGTTTCGCTATTGTTGGGTAGGAGGACAGCCTTATCTACCTCAGCAGACCCCACCACTTCACTGTGTTTTTAGGGGTATATATCTCACTCATTCATTTTTAGTCTTGTCAACCTGCCCAGTACCTCTTATGGGAAGAAATCTTTTAGCAAAAGTAGGAGCTTCCATTTCATTTGCTCCTTCTATTCACCTTACTTCAGACCCACCAGCAGCTGCCCTCCTCCTCCTTATTCCCTCCCAGCCCCAATATGTGTTTTCCTCTACCAGACTCTCAGGTGAATCCCCAAGTCTGGGACACCCCAAACCCTTCTTTTGCTAAACACCATTGCCCCATTGTTATCCAATTACAAGACCCTACTAAGTACATTACCCAAGCTCAGTACCCCCCTCTCTCCAGAGCATTAGGGGACTTAAGCTTATTATCTCTGACTTTCTAAGAAAAAAGCTACTTTGACCCCATGTCTTCTCCCTTTAACACTTTTATACTTGCTGTTATATAACTTAATGGAACCTATCACCTGGTTCAAGACCTCTGGCTCATTAACTCCACAGCGATCCCTCATCATCCTGTAGTGCCCAACCCTTACACACCTCTTTCCACTGTCCCCCCAGGAACCTCCCACTTCTCAGTTCTAGGTCTCAAGTGATGTAGGAGGGTCATCTGCCTATGTGTTGCTTTCATTGGTTAATAAAGAAACTGCCTTGGCCCCCTTCGATAGGCCAGCCCTTAGGT
>LOEQ01013032.1:9727-23252 GCA_001685075.1 Bramus lutescens
TCTAGTCTCTGTCAACTTGGCACAGTCTGAATACACTGGGAAGAGGGAACCTCAATTGAGAAAATATCTCCATAAGAACTGGCTTATGCATGCAAATCTCTGTGACATTTTCTTCTTTAATGATTGACGCGTGAGAGCCCAGACAACTGTAGGTGATGCCACTCCTAGCAGGTCATCCTGAGTGGTATAAGAAAGTAGGCTGAGCAAGTCGTTGAGAGCAAGCCAGTGAGCGCGTTCCTCCACGGCTTCTGCTTCAGTTCCTGCCCCCCTCCTCCCGCCATGTTCCTGGCCTACTTGAGTTACTGCTTTGATTTCCCTCAACGGAGTGTGACTTCAGAGATATAAGCTAAAGAAACCCTTCCCTTCCTTTCTCAGGTTACTTGTGGTCATGGTCTTTATCACAACAGTAGAAAACCCACCTCAGACACCCTCTTTTGGGTGAACTGCCATGATTCCTGATAATAAATGACCATCGGGTGCTCAGCCCTAAAGAGGACATTTATACCATTCCTACTGAGACTCAAGAAACATCGAGGGAGAAGCAGTAGAAAGGGTGTAAGAGATGAAAGAAGGAAAGGGGCTATGGAATGCCATCTTCTGAGCAACGATACAGCCATTACAACTAGGAACTTTCAACTAGTATAGATGGCTTCACGGTGTCTGCCTGAGGCTGGGCCCACCTGCAGCCAGGAAAGGATGGAGAAGGAACTCAGCGGGTCCCCAGACCTCCCTTGTGAAGTATTTCCTAAGGGTAGATTAGGGAGCCATTGCTTTCAGTTGTGTGCACACGGGTATCCCATCAGGATCCAATGGATAGTCCTAATGGACTCGTCGCCTGGTTAAATGGCCCTGGTTAAACTAAATGGGCCATGAAACAAAATGAAAAGTCATGAATCTGGGGAAAGGGACAGGTAGAGATGAGGGGGAGATAAAGAGGAGAGGGATCTAAGAGAGAGTTGGGGGACAGTAACCAGAACACCTTATATCCATGTATGAAATTGTCAAAGAACCAACTTGATTTTTTTTTTAAAGACTCTCCCTGGTTGATGAGGAAGCAGACAGAAGATCAGGGTGCATGGTCTGTGGGGAGCTAGGCATCAGTATGTGCTCAGTGCAATGGTAACACTGGAGTGACAGCTGCAGGATGATGTGCAGGTGGGACACGCCAGCAGAGTGTTCAGCCACATCTGGGGAGTTCATCCAACCTGCATACGTGTTTGTATTGAGAGTGAAGATCAAGATATAGTTGTATTGCCTCGATCATTATTACTTTCAATAGCATATATTTTATAGTCATAACCACAGTTAAAGTAGTGAGGAAAGACAAGAGACAAAGCTGAGAAAAAGCAGCTGGTGGCGGCGGCGGTGGTGGTGGTGGCGGCAGTAGCAGTGGCAGGTCATGGTGTCACTGTTCTATTTTCTTTGCCCGGTGAACGACTGCTTACAAACAGGTAAAGTGAAGCTGCCCTGCCCAGGCTGTTAAGTTAGACCTGCAAGGGGCGGGGCAAGATGGACTTCTAAATGGCCTGTAGTGACCGGGGTCTTGCAACAGCTTTTAACCAGTTGGCAGCTCTGACAATTAACAGAAAGTCCAAGTGGCAAGAGTGGCTTTTCATAGACAACAGTGATGTGGGAAATGAGCGCTTGGTCCTAAACAAGAAATAATACACAGTCTGGTCATGGCATAACCATCTACGGTGTGCGGTGTAACAGCTGGGGGAGACCCCGTGTTACAGAAACATTCATCTCCTCTAGGCCAGTCAGCAGTACTACAAAACAATCAAGTCAAAAGAGGAAAAGGACGACGGCAAGGGTCACAATGAATCCACAGAAGTTTTAAACAAGAAATCATATCTCTGAGGGCTTTTTACCCCGGAAGCTGCCCTGCGATAGCACGCTGCTCTGTGACCATGGCAGAGTTATTCAACCTCTCTGAGCTTTTATTCCTTCCTCTATAACACGGAGGAACAAATATCATTGGCTGGTTATCAAATGGAAATAAAACGGGAGGGAATACATCCCAAAGCAGCTAGCAGGTGGTTGGCCTGGAGTAAGCAGTGAGTGGATGCCATCTGCTCTACATACACAGCCTGAGAACTGAGAGGCCCCTGGTCTGTAGGCTATGTCTGCAGAATGCTTGCTTGCTTCAGTTAGGGCAGCACACACGGTGACATCTGAAAACTGCAAAGTCACGAGACAGTGTTCCTCAAACAGGGATGGTGCACAGTAGACCAGGTCCGGGAGAGTAGCCTTTAAAAGAGGCTGCCAGTGAGTTCCCAGTCTAAGCATGAGTGTCACACTGGCAACTGGACTCAGGGCAGGGGACTGACCAGGAGGCCTGAGCAAGATAGCAGGCTCATCCCTTGCAGCAGGTACTGAAGAGGAAAACAACCCCATCACCGGCGAGGACCACAGTAGCAACATGTCCAGCCAACAGTTGGTCTGAAATGGGCTGAGTTGCTGATGTACGGTGACACCAGATGCTAAATCCTAATGACGGACTGCCTCTCTTCACTCTGTTGATGTAGTCATTGTAGCCCTGTGAGGCTGCAGCATCCTGTACTTCAAAGAGACGGAAGCCACAGTGCGAGCTTCACAGTGAGGATGGGTACACGGGTTGGTATCAGAAACAAAAGCATAAGGCCATAGGGTCTATGCCACTTCTTGAACAAAGTCCAGGAAAACGACATTGTGCTGCTCTACAAACACAGGTGGGATTATACCTGAACGTGTCTTTCTATTTCCCCATGAAATGCCAGAGAAACAGATCTGCTGCTTCTATGGAGCCTCAAGAGATGTGCTGAGTCATGAAGATGACAGGCAGCTGAGTGTTTGTTCTGTTAGCTGCAGCAATGGGATCAAACCACAAAGAACACTTTCTGCAAATGGGAAGGTGCCCTCCAAATCACACATGGAGGCTTACACAGGCTTTCCCACAAGGGTCATCTTGTTATTCTACAAATTAACAGGAAGTAGTGCTAGGGGCCCTGGATACAAAGGCTGGCTTTTCCAGCAGCACCAAAACAGGGAATCACATACAGGATGGGCATCTGTCCAGGCTAGAGGGATGAGCAGCAACCGCTTTTCTTCCAGAGGGACCACATGATCCGTGGCTGCTTGTCTGTGCTGTGGTTACTCCATCAGGCCCATGACTCACTTCTTTCCTTTTCTTCACCTCCCTGGATACGGAAGTGCAGCAGGTAGGTACCAAAGCCCTTCTGATAAACTTCCATCTTCATGCACTCAGCTGCCTCACTGATTGCCAAGACTTCTGTTTCTCCACACCCTGTCCCCATTTCCATGTCCTTCCTCCTGCTGATCCTGTGGGATGCACTCTGGAGAAGGAGTCACTGATCATGAGATGTCTAGAGATCAAATCTGAGCTCATTATGGGATTAACACCAGGGCCCTGGTCAATAGGAAGCTTGGTCCTGGAACCAGTGGTCATCTATCTTAAGCATTCCATGTCTTGGTACTGGAGTCTACTCTACAATGGTATTTTTAGGTTTTAATACTGCCCAAGTTCATCAGCTTCAAGAAATGTTCTTTCTAAGAAGCAGCGTGCCAGGAGCAATGCTAGAAAGCTCTCCCAGAAGAAGTAAAATTCCACAGTGATGGAGAATGCCCTAACTGATAGACAGTAGATGATGTGTTGACAAGATTATCCCCATGGAAGCTGACACAGAGCATGGCAGCCTCCCTTGCAGTCTTTGCTATCTAGGACCTTTATCAGCCTGTGCTGGAAATTCTAGGCTGCAGGTTATAGTTGCTAAGCCCAAGGCACCAGAAATAGATCCTTTGTGCAGAATCCTTCACACATGGCTAGACAAAACTGGTTTTTAAAGCTCTTATATTCAAATATAACCCTAAGTTCCACTTGTGTATGGCTCCCAAAGAGACTTCTGCATGCTGGAGGATGTGTGCTTGCAGCCTGCCCCACCCCTCCATAATACACTGTCTAGGCTTTCCCCATGCTGGTTTTAGATTTTTGATCCTGCTATTTGTCCTCCACTGACTAGTTAGTTCCTTCAAGAGACCTCAGGTCTGCTGATAACAGACACTGGTTTGGGGAAATCTTTTAACTAGGGCTGTTCCTGTAGTGAAAGTTACCTACAACAGTCACTGCTTGGCAGAACCCTGGCCTTCACAGAGGAATTTCACACAATCCACAGTCTATCTTCATGGTGACTTAAAGAGGACAGGAAGAGTCCTCCATGGGGCTGAAGAGATGGTTAAGAGCACTGGCTGCTCTTCGGTAGCCCCTGAGTTCAATTCCCAACAACCACATGGTGGCTCACAACCATCTATAATGAGATCTGGTGCCCTCTTCTGGCCTGCAGGTATACATGCAGATAGAACACTGTATATACATAATGAATTTTTTTTAAAGAGTCCCCATGAATAGTCTCATCTGTGCATGACTCTTAGGCTGATTTAAGTCTACATTCACAACTCACGGAGAGGGAGCTGAATCCTGGGCAGGCTTCCAATAACTAAACATTTGGCAAAGGTACCCACAGGCCTCATTTTTTTTGGTAGACTTTAGGAAACAAAGTTATCTTTTTACAACTACAAATATTTTATGCTTTTCAAATCATCTGTACATAAAAATAAACTTGTGATAAAGTTGCAACCCAAGAGGTGGGTCAGACAATGTTTGTTCTGACTGTCCCACAAATAGCCAAGGCAGAGTTCAAATGGATGATTGAGGCACCAGCTTTGCCTCATTCCAGACAGTAGGTAGTTTTTACATCAGGGGATGTCTAGTGATGTGTGAAAACACATCAGTGTCCCTGTGGAAGAAAGGACACTGCTCCTGGTACACAGGGGACAGAGACTGGGATCCTAGGATACCTGGGAAGGACTAGCAGGTCATGTGACTGTCAGCTTATGCATGGGTGGTCTTTGCAAAACCCAAGTTTTATCCTCTTGGTCTGCTGCAATGGGGACATGTGGCCATGCCAAACCACAGAGGGAACAGGGTCTGTAATGCTTTCTCTTGCATCACTGCCTGTCAGGACATAAAGAGATGCCAACAGCTGCTAAAGATAGTCGGCTAGACCTGAAGTGACCTCCTGGGAGCCAGGCAGCCTGCTGACAGCTGAGAGGTCTGTATCCTCCCACAGAAAGCCCAGCCCAGCAGGGACCTCAGAACTCCACACTGCACCAGTCAACCTGGAAACAAAGCCAAGACTGGGCAGAGCAGGCTTTTCCCAAAGGTGGGAAACCCAGCTCCTTTGTTCTGTTCCCCCACCACAGCGACAGGATTTCTTTAGCCTCAGTGACTACTCCTTACAGTAACTCACTAAGCCGCAGGGACAGGTCTGGTGTGTGTGTCAGGTGCTGACCCTCCCTCAGGGACAGACTCGGTCTTGCTTCTCAGCAGACCATCTGAGTTTGCAGCGCGATGACAGATCTTGATTTAGCCCTTCAGAGGGGGTGCAGCTTCCTTTTGACAAACTCTTTGCTTTCATTCAGATTGAAAAAAATATAAAAAAGGAGGTCTAGAAGACAGAATGTTGAAAAATCATTCCCTAATTCCTAAAAGCTTCTGAGAGGGTCGTGGTAAGGAGATCATAAATGGAATCTCAGGAGAAACTGGGGTTCTCATAGAAAACACCCCGTGCTTGCCTTTACAGCCCTGGTCTGCTAAAGGTCACAAGGACTTATCCACAACTGATCTCAGATCCTGCGTGTCACTCACTGTTGAGACAAGGTGGCTAAGCTGCCACCTGCCTACCCAAACCAAGCGTGTTTCATTTCAACTCGGATGGAAATACCATCGTGCAATGGAGGCTGGATGACTGTTTGTCTCTGAGACGTTCTTGGTCTCTTCAGAGCTGAGAGCTCACACTGTTAGATGACAAGGATTAGAGTCTGAGACCCAGCGGATGACGACCAGTTGTCTCCGCGAAGGGTTCTGCTACCCAGGAGAATAACTGCGTGCTTATTGCTCCAGGAGACAGGAGGAAGGGTTGGGAGTGGGAGGGACACGGGGAAGATTTCTTCCTCCCCTCACCCCCATCCTTACCCAACCGTCACCTCATCTTACTCTCATCTTTGCCTCACCTCACCCTCTCCTTCACCCCCTCTTAGCTTACCTTCATCTTTACCCTCATCCGGCTGTCACCCCATCTTCATCCCACCTCACTTTCACCCTTACTGCATCCTCACCTCACCCCTTCCCCTTTACCTCACCTCACCTCTTCCCCTTACCTTCACCCCACCTCACTCGCAGCTCACCCTCACACACCCCCTCCTCCATCTCCTTTCAACCACCCAGCCCGTCTATACCCAGCAGTTTCTTCGGACCTACTTGGCGCCTCATGCCAGAGTCATGAACATAGTCTATGGAATCCTACCTCCCCTCAGACATGTGGCTCTATTAAAAGTCAGCCTAATTTTATCTGCTTGCCACGTTCGATAACTAGCAAGGGAATGATCCATACAAGAGCACATTGGCTTAATGGAAGGCAATGTCCAGAGGTCATATCGCCCCCTGGACCACAGAGTGCTTGCTGTCTGAGCATGCAGTGGGTTTCTAAACCTGATAGAGAGTGGGGATTCCTCCAGCTGGCTACCCAGCAAGGTTTATCCATGGACCACTAATGGAATATAACATGGAGTCATGGCAGTTTAGATAAACATATCAATAAGCTTCATTTGATACTGCATATGATGTATATGTGTTTTTGGGTAGGCTGAGAGCAAATGAGTTCCATATTAAAGGTGTTTTTAGAACTCGCACATTTGTAGTAATTTATCCTTTCACCCATTGGCAAACACTACCATGCGTGCAGTGTGCGATTACCAAGTGGCTGGCATGCCAGCTTCAGTGTCAAGGATCAGTCCCTCCTCTCATGTGTGACATTCTTCTGGCCACATGCTGGCTGTCTAAGCTCTCTAAGACCCATTTTTAACACATGTGGAATGAAATTTTAATACTACAATAGCAGTGAGCTCTGCTAGGCAATAAATCCACCCACTCATCCACCCGTCCATCCTTCCTTCCATCTACTCAAGGATGGGGTGTTTTAAAGATTAGCAGAGACAATGCATTTAGAGCCTTTCATGTAATCTGGTCCGTAAATCCTGGGGTGGCAGCTATTACTGCTGTGTCTCGTGTGAAGGGATCACTAGCCACCACCTTCTTGAAAGGCAGGATCTATGATTAGTTTCTCCCGTTCAGAACACTTCAGTGGTTCTTGATTGTTGAGCAAATTAAGCACACGTTCGTCATCCTGCTGGCGTGCCCTTTCTTGGCTCACATTATCTCAGAAGCTTTCCTTATCCCCCATAGCGGCTGTCATTTTCTTTCCAGAATCTCTTCAGCCCGGCACTTACACTGCTATGCTATGCAAATGTACTTCCTTGTTTTTGTGCCTGCTGCAGAAAGGCCTCTCTTTACCCCGAACATATACATTTTCAGTAAAGATCCACAGGTGCATTTGGTGCCCGATAAATGCTTGAATGATACCTTAGAACAGAAAGGTTTCTAGTTTACTCATGAATTTGAGTCATTGTCATGAATTTGAGGCCATTGAGGAAATGCATATTTTATTTTCTTTGGAAGTTAAATTTTTATGGACTAAAGGTCTGCATGGTTTAGGTTTAGATAGTGTACTGGGATTAATTATGAAAAGTCTTTTTTCCCTGCTAATTGCTCACCTGCCTAATTCTCAATCATTCTAAATATCTATGCATTGCTGGTTTCTTTGTAGCTCTTTCTAAGGCTTTGTGACTATGTAACAAAAGGATATACCCAAGCTCACTTTTTATCATGGAAGAGGCGGTCTGTGTGTCCTTTTCATCTGCCTGTGCGTCCCAGGGATACACAGATGAAATTAATTAGATCTCTATAGTATAGAATGACTTCATAGTGCTCTAATTAATTTAACCCCTAAATCACTGAGTCTTGATAGGAAGTCGCTTTGGCAAGGTCACCTTCACGCCAGGCCTTTGTCCTTACCCTGATCTAATGACAGCTGGTATGTAGTTATAATATCTATGCTCAGCCTCCAATGGAAAGTAGTCTGGTATCTGAAAGTCCCTTCTATCACAGATGCAAGCTGCTTTAGAGGGGTTGCATTCCTTCCTACCTACCACACAGCATCGTGGCACACCTTGCCCTCTGTGATGGTGACCACTTTGGCAGGGAAATCTTGCAAGCAGTGCTCCTGTGTTTGGTGCTAATTGAGAATTCCTCTGCAGAACAGTCTCTGTTGCTATGGACACCGTCCCCAAGAGGAGGTTTAGAAATTCTTCCACATGTCTGCCTGTGCCAGAGAAAGCCTGCCTACTTCCTCTTTAATTCTCAAAGAAATCTCTGCATGTGGGTAGAAAAGAAATCACTCAACACTGCAATAATCCTGCAACAAAACAAATATATTCACAATGGCCTTTCCAAGGACCCGATTTTGAAAAATTAATCACACCTAGTCACTTAAAACAAGGTCATCCTTGCTTCTGCCAGGGCTGCTGTGTGTGCTGGGTCCCAGCGCTTGTCCTGAGAGCTGGTGACATGGCTGCCAGTATACATTAGAGGAGTGCCCCTCCCCAGCCCGCTCTTTAGTGAATCAGAAGCTAGCCCATTTGCAGGAACAACATTGCTAAGGTGACTGAAGGGCAGAGGGGGATGGCTCCTGAGCAATCACTTGGCCACCCTTAGCAAGAGGATGAGAATATCATCTGATGTACTGAGTGCTACCATCTTAGGCTGAAAGGAGCATTAAAAAAAAAGTCCCCTATTGTCCTTTCTGCATGGGCCATTGCTCCCACTCTGCCAAGTGGGTCCTTCAGGCTTGCCCAACAATATTAGCACTATATCGAGGGCCCTGCATCTGTGGCTCATCGCTGTGTGGCCTTTCCATCTCCACCGAAGCTCCTCTGACTAAAGGGGACACAGGCAGAGGCTCAAGTGGGTTCTGACGGGAAGGTAACACCTTGGATTCAGGCGAGGAAATGGAGCCACCTAAGGGACAGCATCACGTTGCTGTTAGGAAGGCAGAGCTATGAACATGGAAAACTGTTCCTCCACAGCTCCATGCTTCTGGGCTTCTAGGGTGCAGACTCCAAACTTCAGATATCATGCTTACACCTGGCGCATTTTTAGAATCAGGTGATGTCAATAGTTGGTGACAAGAGATTTAAGAAAGCGTAACTCTCACTAACAATGTGTAACTTTCTTGATTCTATGACAAACATTGCTGTCTAAGTTACATTATGAACATCTTTTATCCTCACAATGGGTACCTGGCAGTTGGGACAAATGATTGATACGCTCAGAATGCATGAAATAATAAGTAAACAGTTCTAATTAGAAAACAAATAGAATGGGTATTGAGTCTTAGTTTGACATTGGAAATGATTCCATTCTGAATACCAAGGTACTAAACCCAACTTCTATGTTGAAGATGGAATCACCTTGTTAAAAATTAAAAGATAGCAAAATAATGATTTCTACAACAACAAAAAAAAGAGTAGAAACATGAAGGCTGGATCTTGAGAGGAAGTCCTGTGGTGGGGGTGAATGGGGTGTCCTAGGGAGCCCTATGGTATGGTGGCCATCAAAGGAAGGGTGACAAAGAGGCTTGCCTACTAGGTAGACTACACTGGCAACCTGCACGGCTAATTCTTGGCTTGTAGGATTACCCTCTACAGTGTGTCAACAAAATCTTTGAACAACGTTAGGGGCATTCCACACAGCCTCCTCGGGCCCTGTGGATTCAGGAGCGCTCTGTAGCAGGAGGTAACAGGCCATTGGGATTGTCTCAGGCTGGGTCTGCCCTTTGCCACAGACAGGTTCCTTGTCCAATCCAATGCAGTCATCCTCCTGAAGGAGAAATCTTCCCACCCAGAGTGGGGTCCCAGGTCACTCAGCCCATTATAAACACTTCAATGGGAGACATTACCATTATTATCCAAGATAATAGATTGGATCTTAGCAGCAACCCTTTTTTATGACTGGGAAATGAGGCTCTCATCGTCTCATACTCTGTAATGACGTCTACTTTTATTTATTGATGATTTTATTTTACACCTAAGACAAGAATGGTCTAATCTTCAGAAAAATGTAATTTAACGGGGTCGTTTTCATAAAAAGCTCTTGTGGGGTGGCATCTGAAGTGAGTAAGGATTTTGACCTGGGACAGGAAAGATCTATGGCTGCCAGGCAAACTGGCACCTTTGTGAGCTGTGACCACACAAGATGCACATGGTCCAGGACTGTAGACCAGGGTCAGAGGCATCCCAGGGAACATTCTCTTTCTACACCAGGCACAGCAGCTGCTTCCTTCGGGAAAAGCAAATGCCTGCGCGAGCAATGTCTGGGCCTCCCTATACTGTCTCTAGGGACAATGAAACTTCCTTAGCCCTCTGCTTTCTCTTCTCTCTTCCTCTGCCTATGACATACAAGTATTTGTTTGAGGGTTCAATATACTCCTAGGTTTAAATGTTTTGTTTTATTTTTTCCTTATGGCAAAATGCTAATTAAACACACACACACGCACGCACGTGATTAAGGGTGGGCTGGGTCAGAAGTAAATACAGACAAGGTTTTCTTAATGGAGTTTACAGAGATATCTAACTAAGAAGGCATGGCATTCTATAAGCCTTTCTAAAGAGTCTCTTTTGTACCTTTTCACATTTGCAAAATGAATAGGTGCTGAGGGAAAAGAATGGCTTGAAGCTCTTGCTATACCTGAGTATCTCAACAAGTTGACTCTTGAGGTAGCGTGGCATAAAAGTAGACCTTGTGTGCATGCTGCCTGGGTTCACACAGGAGGGGGGTTGCTGGCTGTATCAGGAGTGTCCATAAAACAAACAACCAGGGCAAAGTGCACAGTTCATCTTTATGTCAAAGGTGTGATGAGGAGGAACCATTCTGGGTTAAACCAGAGTTAAACATCTTCCAATCAGGAGCCAATTCTGATGAGTATCAGACCTGACCAGCTTGCAGGAGCCCAGTCTCCCAGTGAAGTATGCCACATGGCCTGGCTCATACAGACAGGGGTTTTCACGCTGAAACAATAGGAAGAGCCCAGAGTCGGGGCAGCATGTGTACCTGCCGTCTTTGATGCCTTTCGACTTCTAGAGAAAGTGCAATGAGTGTTCGTGGTCACTGGCTGCACTCTTCAAACTGGGCCATATGCTGAGTCTGCCTTCTATAAATAGGGCTCTGACTGCAACCAAATTCATCTCTGAGTCCGAAGCCTGTTGTGTCCATAACGGCATGATTTAAACAGCTCCACCCACACATCAGGCGGCCCACTTGGTCTCTTGAAAAGCAAACCCCAAAGTACAAGCACTTGATGCAGAAGACGCTCCAGAGCCATTCTGAATTCAATGTGCCCAAGGCTGGCTTTCCTTTGTACCCTCAAGTCTGCCCCTGTGTTCTGGAGCAATGGTACCCACTGCTATCCTGTACTTCATGCCCTGAAAGTTCAGTGCTGTGGCCAATTGTGAGGCACCAGGTAGACAGAACAGGGATGACGTTCAGTGTCTTGGTCCTTGGTGGCCTTTCTTAGGTTAGCAAATCACCCAGAACTTGAGGAGCGTCGTTCATAGGGCAGAAATGGTTTCTACCTCACACAACTGCTGCAAGAACTGCCTTCTATCAAGAGATGCTCACAGAAAGCCGTAGAAGAGTCTGTCATGTGTGACTCAGGCAACAAATCAAGAAGCACCCTTACACAGTCTGAGGCTGGGTTCGGGTTCTGACACTGATGACAATAACACACAGGACCTGTGACTGCAATTGGGTTGTGAACCTAAATGTCTGTTACTTTTCCATTGACCTCACACAGCATTTTTGCTCTCTGTCTGAGAGTAGCCTGTCATTCTTGCCATCATGGGGCATAATAAGGACAGGAATCCAAGTGGACAGTGCAAATCACCCTGACCTCAGTGCTCAGCCTGCCTTTCCTCCCTCACTGGCGTCCAAACTGCAGCTCAGTGATTTATCCTATAACCTGGGAAGGCAGGCAAAAGCAACTCTGGTGTCACAGTGGTGGCAGGAGCTGCCTTGAGTACAAGGGAGTGAGGAACAACTCTCTGTGTCCACCCTCACAGCATCCCTGCAGAGGGAGGATACAAGCTCTATCTAGGAGTGACTAGCCCACACAGACTACACACCCGCTGGGATCCCTGTCCTGAGATGACTGGCCCAGCCTGCTCCCCTTCTTCTGCAACCCCAACAACTCAGGAAAACCGAGAGCTCCTCAGTGACAAACAATTGGCATGGGGAGAGTGCAGGGCAGACTTGAGGCTGAGACAAGCTAGTGACGTGTAAAGTGTCATGGCTCGAGCTGGCCAAAGCACCAAAGGGCAAAATGACCAGACCATGAAGTAATGCCTTCCAGTGTTTTCTCGAAAACAAACCAGAAACATTATGAAGAACTATATGAAGCAATTTGAAGCAAGTACCAGTCCTAGAATTTCAGAAGTTCTAAGAGGATGGAGGCCCCAAAACTTTAAAGTCATCTAGAACAGGTATCTGGGCTTCATTTATTTTTTTTAATTAGTAATTTATTAGATGATGGCTATTAAATTAGGAATCTTTTTTAAATTTTGATATGCCTCTCTTTTTCTCAATCACAGGTAAACAAAAACAGTCGTGTGCAGAAAAATAATTTTAGGCAGGAAGAGTCACAAATATTACACACACACACACACACACACACACCTTTCAGAATAAAACAAGGGATTCTAAATCAACTCTTCACAGTGGTATAGCCACAGAGGTACACCAACAGGTGTCATTTGCACATACATGTCCCTGATGGTGCCTAGACCAGTAATCCCAACCAACAGGTGGTCTGTTCTTTGGCGCCAGACAGCCAGGCACACATTCAGTAGTGCCCAATTTGTGGTGAGGCTGCCAGATTTCCAGTCAATAGAAACTACTGGCCAGAGGAGCAGAAGGTTTTCATTTCTTGTCCCAAGTGTATGCAAATATGCTCTCTGATTCTTTACCATAGTAACAACAGCAATACCTACCTACAAAAAAATCTTTCTTTAATAATTGTTTGTTTTTAGCTGTTTCTCTGTACTTAACAATAAATCCTATAGTTTGTTTCATGATGGTCTTTCAAACCATTTCAGCATCTGTTTTATTTGTTTGTCTTAATCAATCCATTGTAATTGATTTTTATCAGAGTTATCAAGGACCCCCATGTTTTCAAAACCCAATGGCTGCTGTGCCCTTCTCCTCTGCTTAGTCATGGCACAGCCTCCCTCTTTCCTGCCTCTGTTTCTCTTTCCCCTTTTCCTGTATAGTCAGTTTCCACCCTCTCCCCAGGCCCCTCTTCCAGTTTGTGTTTCACGCCCTGGGGCTTCCAAGGTTCTTGCTCTTATGTTGAGCACCCAGCAAACAGGTGGGGTCTGGAAGCATGGAAGCCATCCTAGTATTCTTGGTAGAGCTCCTAGTAGGATGAGCATGGAAGCCATCCTAGCATTCTTGGTAGAGCTCCTAGTAGGATGAGCATGGAAGCCATCCTAGTATTCTTGGTAGAGCTCCTAGTAGGAT
>LOEQ01013034.1:0-12965 GCA_001685075.1 Bramus lutescens
TGCTCCCATATCCACCCTTCCTCCATCTCAACCATCCCATTCCCCCAAGCTCTCCCCAATCCTCCACTTGTCCCTTCTCTCTCCCCATCTCCCCTTTTCCCTCAACCCACCCCCACCCCCTTGCTCCCAACTTTTGCCCGGCGATCTTGTCTACTTCCAATATCCAGGAGGATAAATATATGCAGGAACTGTCTAGATTCATTCTTTATTGAAGATGTTGTCCTAAGTTCTAGTTCGCAGTCTCACAACCATGTATACACAGACAACACTAAAAGGACTAAACTGGCTATGATAAAATAAGACATGAAGTTTCAGTGAGGACACACTGGGAGGAAATGAAAGGAGTTGAATAGAGAAATAAATGGTATATATAAAATGATATTTTGTATACATGCACTAAATTCTCAAAAATAGAAAAATAAATGTAAATTAACTAAAACTTAAAATTGAAAACACAATTTCCAATTTTCTACAGTCTTTGAGTCATGGAAATTTTTGTGTCCCCAGAGGTTGAATATAAATGAGGTATACCATATTTAATCATAACTGTGTTCAGCATAATGCTATTTTGAATAGATTTATTGTATTGATTAGTGCAATATGCTGATATAAGGGATTGTTTTCATTATCTTCACTCAAGTCAAAATTAGAGCCACCCTAGAAGTTTGAAGACAGATATTCTGCGCTCACACCTGATAAGGACTTTTTTACTTGTAGTTAGAAAATAGGAGAGACTCTTTGGGCTGCTGTGAAGGTAACAGAGTTAAAAAGACAACAGATATATTTGCACTCTAACCACAGAGATGAAATTCAATTAATAGCCCATGAATCCTCATGCTTCACGAATACATTCCTTATATGAAGCTCCAGATGTTTTATAGGAAAAAAATTAATTTACAACGTTATCAATGAAATGCAACACTCTTTATTGTAACAGAATAGTAACCTTGTGTTTTAACTTACTGCTGGTATAGTGACCTGTTCTTTAAAATATCCAAACAAAACTAACAACATACTTGCTTTAACTTCTCAGAACAGTTGGCTGACAAAATAGACACCTTGATGAGGGTTGGCCTGGGACTTTTGCTGGACGAAAAGGGTCTTGCAAGCAAATGGCTCATAGCAGCACATGATCCTGACCTAGTATATAAGGCAAAACCAGGCATGTTTCTTCACTAAACTTCAAATGGAAGAAAAATCTAATACTGCCAACAATGATAGTTAGACATACATACAGACAGACAGACCGACCAAACAACTGACAGACAGACAGATAGATGATAGATGGTATAAATATAGATTTATGTATATAAAGTTTAGCAGCCATCAGGACTACTATAATATTACCTATGTTTTTGTCAGTGTAACCAAACTACTTAGAGGTTATCACAAAGAGAGGAATCCTTCATTTGGGGTCAAAGTATCAGTTGTGTTTTTAAGAAATATTTTATTAAGTGCTTTGAGAATTATCTGCAATATGTTTTGATCATATTCATCCCCCTTCACACAATTCTTTCCAGAACTACACTCCTTCTTTTCCCAGCCCTACTTTATGTTCTTCCCCTGCCTCCGCACCGCTCCATCAAGACCAATATGCTGCCATAAGCTGGATTTGTAGCCTTCCTGTGGAGTATGGTCAATTTATCAGGAGTCATACTCAGTGAGAAAACTGATCCTTCTGCCATCAAATAACAGTTTTCAATAGTTTCTGAGCTAGAGGTAGAACTCATGGCCAATCCCACTCTCAGTGTTGGGATTTGGTTTTGTTTGCGCATGCCTAGGTCTTACTCACATGGTCACAGGTATTGTGAATGCTATCACACATATGGACAATTCATATACTGGGCCCCAAACACTATTTTATTGCAGATAACCACTGCATCTAATGCTTGGTCTCTTTCTACTACCTCTTTTCCAGGGATCTCTGAAGGAGAGGTGCAGTATATGTGTACAACAGAAAGCAGGCTCTGGGTGTGGGTTTTTAAATTTAATTTTATTTTTATTTATTTATGTATTTATTTTGTTTTTTCGAGACAGGGTTTCCTTCTGTAACAGTCCAAGCTGTCCAGGAAATAACTCTGTAGGCTAAACTGATCTAGAATTCAAAGAGATCTGCTTGCCTCTACCTCCCAAGTGATGGGATTAAAGGCGAACATCACCACTGCTTGGCCTTTGCGGTTTTAATTTACTGCCTGTGGCTGTACTCCTTCTGTATGCATAATAAAAAAGCATCATGATATCGGAAGTATTGGAGAGGAGAAGTAGCATCCAGACAGCATAGATATGTGGGACAGGAGGGAGCTAAACCATCAGATAGCCTCTCCCCAGCAAGACCATTCCCTCCACAGAACTACTTACTCCAAATAATATAAAAATGGATTCCATCAATGAGTTAAAGCACATATTAGGTCAGAGCCCTTGTGAGCTATTTTTTTTCAGGAAATACCCTCACAGACACAACTCTAATGTGCTTTATGAATCTCCTAGTTTCAGCGCATTGATGAGACCACCAAGCTTGGCTACCACACTTGCCCTTTTGTATTGTGTAGATCACAGAAATAACTTTATCAAAACTTTGTGAAACTTGTGATGAGCCATAAAAATTATGGAAGGCAGTCATGTGCTGGTGGATTGAAATAGAAATATCCCCATAGGCTCATGTACTTGAATACTTGGTCTCCAATTAGTGGAGCTGTATGGGGAAGTTTGTGAAACTTTCAGGAGAGGGAGCCTTGCTGGAGGAGACAAACCACTCCGTTTCAGGTGAGTTTTCAGGATTTATTGTCTCACTTTTCTTCCTTTTCTTTTTCCCTGATCTTGATGTGGGTGAAATGCGATCAGCAAGCTTCCTGCTCCTGTTCTCACAGCAATGACTTCCTTGCCATTCTTGGACTGCATACCTTTAGAATTTTTTCCTAAAATAATTTTTTTCTTCTTTTGGTTGTTTCTGGTCATGTTATTTGTCACAGCAACAGAAAGTCAACTAAAGCAATGTCACGACAATTTACTCAGTGAAGATTTAGACAGCTTTCCAAGTCAGATGTCATTTTCTGAGGACATAGATTATTGTCTGAAATGAATCCATATAAATTAACAACAGGATACCTTAGGCACTCAAGGTCCTACACATTTATCCTGGGGAAGACACATTTTCTGTTCTACCTTCTGCAGTTGCATAAGACTCTGATTCACAGTCTCATCCCTAAAATTAATTAGGACCACAACTGTGAAAGCATTTTCCTATTAGTGGCTCCATCATACAAACTGCATAATGCTGATTGCAACAGCTGGCATTTCATCATTTATTTCACTTTGTAGCCTTTGCTTTCTAATTGTATACATCTTTTACATATGTTAATGTGACGTTCACATAGAAAATGAGGAACAAAGAAAGAACGGAGGTTAAGATTATAATAGCTAATTTTTACCAAAGTTACTATACTAATGTTATGAGATGCTGAGTAAGTGAAAAAGCCATGTAAATTTCACTTCTTGAGATGAATGTCAGAAAAAAATATGTTGTTATCACACAACCATAGTATTAACACATGGCAAACTCCAAATTGCTAAATTATTCAAAATTCTGAGAAGATGGAGATGTTTTAGAAATCTTTTATAATTTTCTACAATCTGCAGTGTTTTCAATGCAAATGAACAGACAGTTGAGAAAGATGGGGAGGGAAGTAGGGAGGGAAAGATTGAAAGCATAAGTGTGTGCCTGTGCATGCATGTTTCAAGAGTCCACTCTCTCTTTCCATCATATGGGTCCTGGAAAGCAAACACATCAGGCTTGGTGGCAAGAACTTTTAGCCCCTGAGAAATTTCCTTGACTTCTCAACATTCTCTTAAGTCAGGAAACAAAGAAATATTAGACCCCTGCTTTAGGATCATTTTGACTGACCAATACTTGAGAAAAAAAAAACCAAACAAACAAACTAGGCATGTTACTTTGGATAATTCATGTGTATAATAATGATATCAGTTTTATTGATATAAGCAGCTACCATTTCAAGCATGTACTTCTAAGAAATGTTCAGCAATTTTCCTCTGCATTTCAATTAGCCTTCATAATGATTTATGGGAAGAAAATTATTACCCTCTGTAGATTGTTAAGGATAATGATACCTGCTATGGTTTGAATTCATATATCTTCCTCCCACATCAAATTCCTATTTGAAATCTAATCACCAATGTGAGAGCATTAGCAGGCCACACTTTGGGGAGATGATTAAGTTATGCGGGCTGGGCTCTCATAAATGAGATTACTGTTCTGGCAAAGACATCCTTGCTCAGCCCAACATGGGAAAAACCAGAGACAAGACACTGGTTATGAATCAAAACTGGCCCTAGCCAGATATCAGATGTACTAATGTTAATCAGCATGCATCTGACCTCATAAACTAAAAAATAAATCTCTGTGTTTGATCATGCATAGGAGTTTCACTTTTTGTTGTTTGCCGTAACAACCCAAAAGCACTGAAATAGAAATTTGATACACAGAAATTAGGTGATAGTATAATACCTGAACAGTAAAAATAGACTTAGGATGTGGTAATGGGTAAAACTTGGGAGGTTGTATTAGTCAGGGTCACCTGAAGAATAGCATTCATGGAATAAACTCATGCCGGAGAGGGATTTATGAGACTGGCTTATGCAGCGTAGGCTAGATACTTCAGTGATGGCTGTCTTCATGTTGAAGAGTCTGAGAACTCAGGTTTTCAGTCAATGTGACTAGATGCCTCACCAGTCCCAGTCGGGTGATGAAGGCTTGGAGGGATTCCTGCAGTGCCACCAATCTTCAACACATAATGAAAGTCAAAGAAACTGGGTTTCTAGTTTCATGAAGGGTAACAGCAGCAGCAGCAGAAGTAATGATGTAGATGCATGCACACCAAGGAGTGAAAGTGGAAAATCAAAAGCTGCAAGGACTCTGTTTCTCTTTATACCTGGGCTGCTGCTGAAAGGTGTACCTCATTTTGGAGGAGAGATTTACCCTATCAGTTAGCCCTTCTAGAACGTCCCTTCACAGACTCACCACCAGGTGGGTCTCTCCAAGACCATTTAAGATTTCAGTCAAAATTACTACCATAGCGGCTTTTCAAATCTGTAGAAAAAGCTTCCATTGTGATGGTTTGAAATTAAATAGCAATTCATCTGATGACTAGAGATGTGAAAGAGCAAGTTATAGATAAACCCTCTATATTCTTAGAAATGCCTGAGTGGTAAGAGACAAAATGCTGGTATAAATGTGGGCTCGCAATGAGGCCTCAGAAACAAGGAGCATAATGTGGACATTTTGGTTGTAGGCTCATGTTATTAGTGTTGAGCCATCCCTGAAGCCTGAGGAACATAATACTGAATAAGAAGAGAGGGATCACTTTACTATAAAGTACCAGAAATTTGGTTCATAATTTTTCATATTCTAGTATCTTGTAGATGATAAAATATGAGAGCAAAAAAATGGACCTCTACATGGTGAACCATTTGCAATGCAAAGTGCTAAGGATGCTATTTACTTTCTCTCTGCTACTAATGGTATCACTTCAAAAGAAAAAAAATATTTGAAGATAGAACTAATGTTAACATTTGTAATCAAAACAGAAAACACATATAAATATTTAGAAAATTATCAGCCTGTCAATATTTTAAATGTGGTCAGTGCATTCCCTGGAGAGAACACGGAGGGTGTTATATAATGACCATAAATCTCTAATAAAAACATTATTTAAAGAGGAACCATTTTTCCAAGACGATGGAAGAATGATCCTAAAGAAAATGAAACCATCAGAGCTATCGCCCAAAGTGCAAAAGGAGTGTTTAGGAACCAATCAGTGCCATAACCAATCACTGCAATGCCACGTGCAACCATAGAGGGTAAGGCTGGCACAGAATTTCATCTCAGGCAACTGGGGCATCTATCTTGGGAACTGAGCACTGCTTAGTGTGTCTCCTGTAAAGACCTGTTATTTGAGTGCAGCTCAGACACAGAACCATTGCAGGGGTGGGCATGTCCAAGGTAATGAGGAGAGGAACACTGCCCCCGAGGGACCAGAGGATGAAATCTCCAATTTCACTGTGTCCTGTGTACAGTTTTGCCTGCAAGGTTGGAGAACAGAACATTCAATCAAAGGGTGTTCTTCGACCTCAAGACTCCCGACTCATTGCTATAATATATTGGACATATTTGGAGTCTTTAATTCTGTTTTCTTCTCCTATTCTCTACATTCCTTGGTATGAAAATGTGTCTGCTATAACTGACCCTTTTATTGTATATTTCCTTTGACTTTACTGGTTCACATCTGGCAGGAGAAGTCCAGAATGAATTGTATCTTCAGGCTCAACCACTTCTGATAACAATAGAACGTAGATATGTGGAACTCTACATTAATGTAACTGGTATGAAATATGACTCTTGGTCTATGGTAATGGAATGGGTACATTTTGTTTGAGGAATGGTATGAATTGGCGTGTCATTGGAATAATGTTACTGTCTAATGGCATTCTTCTAAAATGTCAATATTGACACTTAATAATCACTGTGATCATTTCTAGAAATGAAGTTTGGGGCCATCATGGGTTGTGAAGGGCAGATTCTCTTTAAGAGATTGGTCACTGCCCTTATGAAAGAGGCCCTAGAAAGATACTCTTTTTGCAATATAAGGAACACAATGAGATATCACTGTCTATATGACTGTCATCCTTAGGTTTGCTCATAACTTGATTTCAAACTGTCTAGATTCTGACAAGTAACTTTATTTTTTATAAACTGCTTAGTTCATGGGATTTTAATATATTAGCCAGTGTTTGGCTTGCCTTAAAAGGGTGTCCTATATTCTACACTACTATATATATATATGTATTATATATATATAAGTTACACCTTGCTCCATGTTCTAATAAGACCTAAAATATCCAGTGCAGACAGTTCTGGGGAAAAACAAAGCATACATTAGGAGAGAACAATGAAGCACTAATGGAGAGACACACTCAATAGTATTTGGGGCATCATAATCCAGCTTATGATTGACAAAGTTACTGCAAAAACAAGATAGAGTACCGTTTTTCCCAAAGAGAATAGCAATATTACCATGGCCTGACATTCACTGCACAGAATTTATTTAGAAGGAATGCATTTGTCTTATCTAAGTGGTCTCTTTACTGAGATAAATCAGACATGTAGTGAGACTCCTGCCTTCAGGACACCTGTTTTAATGTTTTCTTGTCTTCATTTGTCTGCCTTTCTACTTTGCTCCAGTTCTTTATGGTGTCTGAATTTGCATTTCCTTGTTTGTGCTCTTACGGGATAACTTGTCTACCTATTACACATACAATTGGTGAGAAGATGGACTGAGCAACTGGGAAACTTCTAAAGGGGGAAGAGAACCATCAAGTGTTAACACATGGACCAAATGCAAGGCTGTGTAAATGGCACGAGCATTGTTAATATGATTTTGTACTCTGAGGAAGAAAGATGGATTCTACAACAAATTGATGATTTCAAAGTCCAGGGAGGGCCTTGTTCCTTCCCAAATGCTGCTTGGAGCATGCACATGTCCACAGTCACTTATCCTTGTTAGGATGTAACCAAACTGAACTTAGATGGGTAGAACTCTGGACTCTGATTGGTCAGCTGTCTTGTACCACACTTGTCAAATGTGCTTCTTCTGGGATGTAGTTTCTGCTTCCAAAAAATAGTATTTGTATCTATTCTTTGAAAATTTCATGCATGCTTGTAATGTACTTTGATCTTATTTGTTCCCTTCTCTCATCCAACTTTCAGAGGACAAAACCATCTCCTAATATATTGGCCTCCAAATTTGTTTTTAAAGTTAACTCTGTGAGTCCCATTAGTGTTGCCCATACGCACACAGTATGGGGTCATCCACTGGGGCATGTGCAAACTACCAACTGCCATCCCCCAAAGAAAAGTGACTCTTGTAGCTTCAACTACAATACCTCTACAGCCAGGGGTGGGGCCTCAGTAGCCCTGACTCTGACTTGCCTGGAATTTTTGACAAGCTTGGTCTTGTGCAGGTAACCACAGCTGCTACATTTCATGTGTACAACAACCATATTATATACAGATGGCAGCATTTAACAGCACCTCTTCTCCTACCATCAACAAAATGACAGAAATTAATGAATTAATGCACATCTTTCAACAGTAACTGAATACTTATGTTCTAAATCCCTCCCAATAAAAAGACTCAAACTATGGATTAGAAAACAGGATCTACCTTTTTTTTTGCCAACTCCATGAAACATTTTTCACCATCAATAATAGACAGAACCTTAAGGTCATAGTGTGGCAAGAGGTATTCCAAACAAATGAAACCAGCAAACAAGTAGGGTCATCTATTATGAGAACTGGAAAACAATGAAGACTTCAAAAATTAGTCAGAAAAGATAAGGAAGCGTCACCTCATACCCAATAAAAGAAGAACCACCAAGAAGACAGTGCAATCCTAAATACATGCATATCGGGGCCTAGAGAGACAGTTTAGTGGTTAAGAGCAAACCATGTTCTTCCAAGAAGCCTGAAATAGATCCCTAGCATTTGCCACCTGAAACTCCACTCCAAGGTGCTTCAGTGCATCTGACCCCTGCAGTCCCTGTACTCATAAGTACATACCCGCATCCAGACCCACACAGAGGCACAACAGTTTTAAATAAATACACTTTAAACCAGTATTAAATATGTGCACACCAAACACAGGTGCACCCAATTTCATAACACAAATATTACTAGATGTGAACCAGATCAGCCCCAACACAATAATAGTGAATGACTCAATACTCACGCTGATCAACAGGCAGGTCACCTGATAAAAATTTCACCAAAGGAATGTTGTGATTAAATGGCATTATAAATAAGTCTAACAGTCATTCACAAAACATTCCACATAAACACTATGGCAGACACATTCCTCAGTATCCCCTAGTGTTTTATTAAGTTTGAAAGGACAGTTACTGGTACATAAGCACTAGGATGGTTGCCTTTCTGGTTGCTAAAATGGAAAGATGATTATAATGAAGGAGCATTGTGACAAAGAAAGTGTTTCTGGGATTTAGTCCTTCTTCAACTATGAACTATTGCAGTTTCCATGGAGTGAGGACAGCAACACAATCTTATTGGCTGTATTGTGATCCATCAGTGATGAAGGCAATTGTCTGCAGTGGGTGATGGTTCCCTGCCCACATATAATCTTTCTGTTTCTTTATTACTCATCTTCTGGAACAATCTGACATTTTAGACAAAAAGTAGAGTGTAAGAGGCTTATTCTTGTATCCCATGTAACACCTGCTCACATGAAGATCCATACAAGAGTTACCTACTCTCTTTACACACATC
Source organism: Bramus lutescens (assembly GCA_001685075.1). Taxonomy (NCBI): domain Eukaryota; kingdom Metazoa; phylum Chordata; class Mammalia; order Rodentia; family Cricetidae; genus Bramus; species Bramus lutescens. The sequence continues at coordinate 9,353 of LOEQ01013034.1, forward strand.
ATGAGACCTACACAGTTAGAATGGGCTGTTTTAATTTTTAATTACATTTTATGTTTATTCAGTGTAAGCCTGTGCTGTTTGTGTTTGTTTCTGAGTGTCTGTATGTCCGTGTGTCCGTGTATTTGTGTATCATGTGTCTCTGTGTGTACATGTGTGTGTCTATTAGCATGACAAGGCACATTTATGGAAGTCAGAGGACAACTTACCAGAGTTAGTTTCTTCTTAAACTACACTGAAGCCTGAGTTCATCAAACCGGGCAGCAAGCACCTTTGTCTGCTGAGCCATCTCACCAGCCCTACAAGGGAAATTTGACAGTGTTAGTTTTAAAGTGAAGGCTCAAATATTTTTGTCAAATGATGGCATGAGAATAAAAGATGGAATTCAAGAACAGGTATTTGTAGAGATAGGCAAATGGAAATTGAATAATTCTGAAGTCTTTCGTTCATATTTTTGTCTCTAGCCACTATTATATTTTTAAGTTTATCATGTAATATAATATTTTGGCCATTGGGAAAAAAGAGCAGGAGACTATTACATAAAAGTATTATTTGTGCAAAGTAAATCTACCATAACCTCCTTAAAGGTCTTCAGAGGTTACTCATTGCTTTGTCAACTTCTTTGGCAGAGAACACAGAACTTTAGACATGCAAGAAATATAAATGATGAAATGAATTTTCATAGTGTGTTTCTATGCCAAAGAACAATTTTCTAAAAACATCCCACTCTTGTATATTTAGCAACTGCCTGGATGATTCCTGAACTGAAATTACTTTCTCTATAAATAACTTGTATTTGGCAGGGTTTTGTGCAGATGCCTTCATGTTCTCTCTCACTCTCTCTCTCTCTCTCTCTCTCTCTCTCTGTGTATTTGTTTTGGACATTTGCATTTTTTATTGACTCTTCACAGCTTTGGCAAGATGAAGACTTGTGGTGGTTGGGGAATGTATGCTATTTCTTCAGTTGGCTTGAATATACAACCTTTACCCACACTGCTTAGTTTCAGAACTGCTGTTCCTCTGATGGATTCCTATCACTCGCCAACATGTATGACTGGTAGAAGAAATCATTTGAACTCTGTTGACGATTTCTAACAGTTGTGATATGTCTTTCATTGTCAATGATCTGTCTTGAACAACTATATCACCTGCAGTTCTATTGTGTAGATTCTCCTAATTCAATCTAGGCATCCGCTGAAGTTCGCCACTATGTTCACTTGCCACAACTCACTTTATCATCCCAGTCAGGAACTGTAGAGGGCTTCAATCTCCCCTCCCAAAAAATTCAGGCACTTCAGTAAGCAGTTTTCATGTCCAAATAACCCAGAACTCATCTGTTGTTTTACAGATTTTGGAGTCTCTTTGAAACCAAAAATTTAATTCAAAAACATGAAAAGTTCTGGCATGAAACTGTCTTAATTACTATAAACAAATAACTGAATCCCATACTAAGATCCCACAAGCTTTTATTGAAGAATCACAAAGTATTTTTCAAAAGAAGATAAAATAATCATAAAATAAAGAACACAAACCATTATTCAATATTTCATTTGCATATATATATATATATTCAAGATAGTATATAACCATTCTGCCATGTATATGTGGATAGAAAAAATGCTTTTATGTATATATAAACAACTTAAGAAATATAGAGTTCCTTAAAGTCAGTAGAAAGTTTGAAAGACAGTTTTCAGTTTATGGACAAAGTATTTGTAAACAAAGCAACATACAACTCAATTTTATACAGAAATGGGACAAATAAATGAAGAAATAATAACTGTAGGCCTAACCAATCTCATATTCAGAACAGATAAGAGTTTGATGTGCTAAGTAAACATTTTCAGATTTACAGTCATGCAGATCTATATCTATATCACACAGGGCTGGAAATTCTCCCAGGAGTTCAGTATTAATGAAGACCTTTACTGTGCTTTTTAAAATAAAATATACGTATTCTGTGTATATTTCACATTATGTTTCTTGATTCCATTCATTCACAATCTCTTTGCAACTATCCTCTACCCCTGCAACTCCTACCAAATGAAACAAAATAAGAGAAAAAATGAAAATAAAATGATAAAAGGGAAGAAATTTAAAAAAAAATCTTGTCGTGGAAGCCACAATGCTGCCCAACAAGTCATGCTGTATACCCCTTTTGTCCTACATCTATAATTGCAACGGTTCATTGCAAAGAGTAATTGATCTGGTTCAAAGTCCCTGGTCTCCACAATACTTTCAATGCTAGGCCTCTGATGCAAGAAGTCTTTTTGTATATGTGTTGTTTTTATTGGTTAATGAATAAAGAAACTGATTTGGTCTGTGATAGGGTAGAGTAGAGCAAGATGGGGAAAACTTAACTGAATGCTGGGAGAACGAAAGCAGAGTTACTAAGATGCTGTGGAGCAGCCAGAGGAGAAAGACACAAGCCGCCAGCTGGAACCTTGCCAGTAGGTCACAAGCCTCATGTTAAAATATAAAATAAAAGAAACGAGTTAATTTAAGATATAAGAGTGAACTTAATATATGCATAAGCTAGGCCAAGTAGTGTTGTAAATAATATAGTTTCTGTGTGATTATTTTGGGTCTAAGCAGCTGGGAACTCACAAGCAGCCTCCATACAACAGGCCCCTACTAGGACTCTTCCTGATCATCCTGCTGGAGCCATGTGTTGTTAAGGTTCTGCATCTTTGGGTCTGTGGGTCAGGTCCCTTCATATGCCCCATCAGATCGTAGATGGGGTGGGTGGTGGGGCAGACCAAGTTATAACCTGGATCTCCACGTGGGCAGCCGTAGGGTTGGTCCACCGGATGGAAAATGGTGGCATTTCTGCCCTTGTCAGAGTTTCAGACCTGGCTCACCTACACCTGAGCTGACTATGTTAGCTCTTTTGTTTTGCAATGGCAAGGTGCAAGGCCTGCTTTCCCGAGTACTGCAGCTGGTGGCAGTCAAGGATGACTGTCCCACTCTTATGACCACAGGGTCACCTCTCCTACCTGCTTCCGGTGTTTATGGGTGGGGGGGTAGAGGAGGGTACTTCTCATCTGCACCTGTTGCCACAAGACAAATAGGTAATGGGGACAACAATCCCATGGTCACAGGTGTGGGCCTGGCTTTCCCACACCTGCACTAACAGTGTTTGCCAAATTGTGCTTCCCTGGCGAGGGGCAGCACCTGCTCTCCCTAGTGTTGCAGCTGGTGGAGGTCAGCAGTGGCTCGCCCACAATTTTTGACCACAGGGCCTGTTCTCCCACTTGCCTCAGACATTGATAGGCAGGGGGAGCAACTCTTCTCTGCCCATGCCATCATAACGCAGATGGGTAATGGGGACAGAATCTCTTATCAGCTCATGTCCCTAGGTGGCAGATGAGAGGTGAGGCTAGGTCTCCCATGCTCTTGTCCTTAGAATTGACTCACCTGAGCTCTCATCAACAGAATCATCTCTGCTGTGCTGCTCAGAAAAAGTGCAGGGGTGGCTCACTTTTCCATTTGCTGCCCCTGGCCACCAGTCAGCTCCCACATCTCAGCCTGCTCCCTTCTCCAGTCTTTTCAGATTTGCCTCTGTCCACAGGACCTGAGTCATTCTCTCTCTCTCTCTCTCTCTCTCTCTCTCTCT
>LOEQ01013034.1:13084-23239 GCA_001685075.1 Bramus lutescens
TTTTTTTTTTTTGATTAAGCTGTATGTTTTTCTCTGCTCTCCTTCCTTTTTCCCCCTCACCTTGTACCCTCACCCAAGATCCCTATGCTCTCTATTTATTCAGGAGATCTTTACTTTTTCTACTTCCCATGTAGATAAGATTCATGTATGTCTCTCTTAGGGTCCCCCTGATTATCTAGGTTCTCTGGGGATGTGAATTGTAGGCTAGTTTTTCTCTGCTTTATGTCTAAAAGCCATTTATGAGTGAGTACATATTATATTTGTCTTTCTGGGTCTGGGTTACATCACTCAATATGATTTTTTCTAGATCCACCCATTTACCTATAGATTTCAAGATGTCATTGTTTTATTTTTCCCTGCTGTGTAATACTGCATTGTGTGAATGCACCACATTTTCTTTCTCCATTCTTTGGTCGAGGAGCATTTAGGTTCCAGCTTCTGGCTACAACAAATAATGCTGCTATGAACATAGTTGAGCACATGTCCTTGTGGTATGGTTGAGTACCTTTGGGTATATACCCAAAATTGATATTGCTGGGTCTTGAGGTAGTGTGTTTCCTAATTTTCTGAGAAGTTGCCACATTGATTCTTGTTGTTTCACTAGAAACCACGTTTTCTGTGAGCGTTAAGGACCACATTATGTACTTAGAGATGGGGTGTTCTACACTTCTTATCTTTGGAGATATTTAATTAGACATTTTATTTTAATTGTTTCATATTCTCTTACAGGAGATTGTTGGCAGGAATATCTGTCACTTTAGTTTTGCAAAAGAAGAGGCTTTTCTTTTTCTGATGAGATAGTGATTTGGGTTTCTTTATAGAAAGAAATTACTGCTCCCATTCCTTCTCATTAACTCTAGGAGAGACAAGCTCTAGTGAGTGAGAAAGTCTTATTAATTTATCCACTCATTTGCTACTTTTCTCACTCAGCAAAAATACACCAGGCAGTTTATTAGGTATATATTCAGACAAAATAAATGCAGCTATGAAGTGTACAAAAATACAGAGATAATCAGAATATAAAGGAAAGAGAAAAAAGCAAAGTAAACTGTAAGAAATGATGGGAGGAATTGAATTCTTTGTCTGGGACATAGTTTCGTTTCTCTGTTCCTCTATTTATAGATAGAAAAGGGGTTGTATATAATTGCAGTAGTTTCAGAAATAGAGACAAAACAGCCATATTTAATCTGTCATTTTCATTCAGTAAATTCAGGACTCAGTGGTTCATAGAGGGAAAGCAGTGATCCTTTTAAATATTATAGGTATTTAACTAATAAAACAAATATCTCTGGACTGACAAATGCAGTAGGCTAAAGGTAAATGATTGACAACAGGATTTTTAAAAAATAGTCAAAGAAATATTTTGGTTGAATATTTAAAATTGTAGGATCTAAATTGATCTGCACCTGTGAGTCAGTCTTCATTGACAGGATTAGAAGAAAGAGGACTAGGAGATCAGAAAATAAGTTTGTGATCAGGAGGTCTTGCAGAAGCTATGTTTTATACCAAGTAAACTTATCAAGAAGTAAAGCATCTTATAGACTATTTTCAGGAAAGAAATAGGAAAAAAGTTAGCAGAAACTTTCATACAATGGGACAAACTCAGCAGGGTGCTAATCAAGCAACATTGCCCAAAGGGAGCACATCTCAAGACCATTACAAATCTAGCACAGAGTGGTCTTGTAACTGATAAGTCTAGTCTCTTCAGGGAAAAAGCCAAGTTCCCAGGAACTGAAATCTTAACTCCTTCAGACCCCTGACCTCAGCCGCAGAGTGGCTTTGCCAATTCTGTTTCTGAGCAAGGACACAGACTTGGTTTCCTTTTGTCCTTTCATGAGGGTATCTGAGGAAGCCTTGTATCAGTCCAGCTCTCAACACTAAATAATTTACCGTGGCTAATACTAAGCAATCACTTGGCTTCAGGAGAGAGAAAAAATGTAGAAAAGTAACTCTTGTGAATAGTGTGTGTGTGTGCATGCATGTGTGTGCTTATGGGAGGATATCTGTGGAGGTACATGTATGTGCATTTGTGTACATGTATATATGTATATGCATTTGCATTTGTGCCTGTGTTTGTGTGTGACATATCCACAAGTGAGCCCATGCACCCAAATGTATGGGATGGAGTAGAATTTCAGCTGCCCTCCTCTTTCTTAGTTTTGAGACAAGATTCCTCACTGAATCTGAAGTATGTCATTTCAGTTAGGCCTGCTGGCCAGTGTGTTCACAGAATCTACCCGTCTCTGTCTCCAGTGCTGGAGGTCCAAGCTCACCTTTCATATGAGTGCTAAAGATTCTAATTTAGGTTTTCTTGATTGCACAGCTAGTGGTCTTCCTCACCCACTTATGGTAAGGACAAGCCAAGCCCATCAATGATTCACATTAACACATGAATTAGGTGATAAAAGCCAGTGAATCAAAGAGAAGATCCACGTGGCAAAGAGATCAGAATGTTGAACGGAAGCTGAGTACACTAATATACCGAGATGGAAATTGACCTCACTCAGCTGGTGATATTTCATATACAAAGAGCTAGGTTCTGAGGCTTGAGAACTACTAGAGGAAGTCTTTTTTATCTGTGACTCCATGTGGCTGACATGGAGAGACCACACAGTAACTAGTGTGCCTGAGGAAAGTGATTACCAAGGAAGGCATTAAAGCACAAGCTAGGATCTGAAATGGCATGCAGTCCTACAGATAACCAGAGGGATTTTAGACTGTGACAATGAGTTAATTAGGGGGTAATTTAAGACTTTGAGCACAGGGGTCACTTGCTCTGACTTGTACTGTATCTATCCTCTTAGGCTGAGGATCATTAAGCTGTATGAGTTAATACAGTTCACTCAGAACAAGCTGCACTTGGGAGGGGTAGACCTCATGGTAAGGAACTGGGCTGAGGACACAGTGGAGAAAGGCGCTGAAAAGATTTCCTGATGGTGGAGTTCAAGGACAGTTGGGTGGAAAGGAAAAGGAGGATGATGCTGTTTTGGGAGGGCTATGAAGGAGGGAGGAAATGGCTGCCACCAGATTAGACCCAAGAGGATAAGATGTTGACATTGCTGGGCAGGGTTCATGACATCATACTTAAAGACGTGTGGACTTTGATATATTTTTAAAAACTAGAAATGATATGGGAAATGTTAGGAGAGTTGTGTGAACAGCTGACCACTCTGCTGTTTGGTCAGTGAGGAGTCACCTCGTCAACACCATCACCTGGTGATGTTTCAGTCAGGGTGCTGCAACCTATCCATTGCATATGTTGCTGCTGAGTAGAGGAGCATACTGCCATACTGCTTATATAACCTACGGGAGAGACAATATGTACATACTTGTTACCTGATGAGTTAGGCAAAGTCATGCCTTGGGTTTGTATGTGCTATATCATCATTTTGCCTCTTCTTTTGGGGTATATTCTTATTCCTTACAAAATAGTTTATTCTGAAAGTAGGTATAGCCCCTTATCTGGGAAGTACTTTGTATGTCTCAATGTTATTATGTTTTTGAGTAATATCAAAAGGACCCATTGAAAACTGGTCTTTATCATTTGGGTCTACATATGTACTCTGTCGTGTTCACATATGATTGATGGAATTGCCTAGGAATACATGTCTCATCCTGCATCCTTTTTCTTAAGCTATGTATGCATAACTGTGCTTTGATTCCTTTGCATATAAATAGCTTGAAAATAAATTATTTGGTGATTAGAAAGTCAGATATCTGAGTGATAGAAAAGACAAGAAAGGAATAGGAGGAAAATAAAGGGGAAGAGAAAAAGGAATATGGATTGGGATGGGATGGGAAGAGGAATGTGGGAAGATCAGAAGGGAGAGAAATGGATGACAGAAGAAGGGAGGACAAAAGATAGGGATCAGAGGAGAAGGGAGGAGAGGGAATTGGAGAAGGAGAAAGGACAGAAGAGGATGGAAGAAGAGGGGATAAAAGGAGAGAAAGGGGTTCAGTGTCCCTTTTGGAATTCCCACAAGGGTTTTTTCCCACTAGACCCGATCTTTGAAAGGTTCCAACACCAGTCTTACGTATTGAAGGTTGGTAAGCAAGCCTTTATCAAAGAGGTTTTGAGTTGACATTTACCCAAACTGTAGCTCCTGGTTTTATATGGTCCTTATCTTGTCAGTTCCTACCTGCCTCTGGGATCCTGCTGATGGAGACAGATTAACTGTCACAAGCATGGCCAGTTGACAAAACACTGAGGCCTTATGGGAAGTTTATCTATATATTCCATTTCACCAGTCCAGTCTGGATAAAGGATAAAGTTTATTCTTAATAAACTATTGAGAATCACGTTCTCATTTTTGGTTTAGCTGGAAAGAAAACTCTGCTGCTAATGGATTGGAATCTCAACTTGAGTCTTGTTAACTATTGGGATACATGTTTCTACTACCACATGCAAAGCTTCAAGTTAAACTAGACCCCCTAGTGAACCCTGTTTAACCCATAAAACAAAGCATGGCTGAACATTCTTGTCATGGGTCAAGCCAGGTCAGCAACCTTAGCTGAGCGCAGTACACCCACGTCAGCTAATATTTAATTTTTGGCTTCATTTAGTTGAATTTAGATTTTCCCAGTAGCTCAGTTAAGTAGTGCTATCAACACTCAGATACAAATGGGAAGACTGAAGCTTAATTTTTGGTGACTCACAAAATATCTACACCCACACAAGTAATGAATGAAGTTAGGCATTTCTTAAATACATGGGTTTTACATGCCCAACTCAAAAAAAAATCAGTAACTTGACTTGGTGCACAAAGAAAGAAATGCAAAAGCTAACTTGCTAAAGATCTAAAATCAAGTGTGTTTTTGACAATCGTTTTTGGATCTTCTTAGGAGGAACAGGCTATAATGTTGTGAGACCATTCCAATGCCATGTGCCATCTCCAGGTGGCTTTATTGACCGTTCTACAGCACTAGTGGCTTTTTCCTTCTACTATGCCAGACCTGCTGAAGAGGAGCCCTACTTTTGATGTATTTTCCCAGCTTCTGCTCCCATCGAACATCTCCAGAGGAATTGCCAATCAATATATTCTACCTGCTCGTGAGAGGAATTAGGAATCAAGAAAGATTAGGCCAGAGACCCTTCCTGTGACTTTAGTGTTCTTGCTGAATAGTAGAATGGCTGGTTCACCTTGGTGGGGAAAGGAAGGGATACAAACTCTGAAACTGATGAGTGCTTGCCTGGGCTCACACTTCCTAAATATGGAAGAAGCATGTGACACCAACATATGGAAGAGCTGTGATACCAATATTCAGAGAGAAGCATAAAAATGATGGAGCTGACCCTTTTGAGTGGTTTCTGGCCCATTAGTCAGGTTTTCTACAAACCTAGTCTTTGAGGCTGGTGCATATTTCCAAAATCCATCATCTGCCCAAGGGAGCTGTTTTAGCTTTGGTCTTTTGCAACCAGTAGTTGTACTCAGTAGTGCAAGCAGCAGAGAGTGAGTGTGCCTTTTCTGTGCTGTGACTGTCAAGGGCCACTACTCAGTATGGCTGCTTAGCTACAAGTAGATGTCTCATGAATGTTTTCTCTGCTGGCTCCTTTTGTTCTGTATATTTACCGCATGTCTCCAGGCGCCCACAGGGTCAATTTCTCTACTTTATTAAAATCCTATTGGGTAACTACAGTTGTCTATATGAGATTTACACAAGACCAAGCCATTTGTTGGTTTTAATAAGAAATGTCCCCTATATCTCAGGGATCTGAGTCCTTAGTAGGTGGCAGACTTTGAGTGGTTTAGGAAGAGCAGCTTTTATGGAAGACATATGCTATTGGAAGTAGACTTTGAGTGTTTCAAACCTCAAACCAATTCTACCTTCCACTTTCTGCTTCATGCTTGCATTTGTAGTTGTGAGCTCTCAGCTTCCCTCTCCTGCTGCTATGCCTACTTGCTATGATGGACTATTTATCATCTTTATCCCTTTAGAACCATAAGCCAAAACAAACTCTTCTTTATGTGTTTCAGTATTCCACAGCAACAGAAAAGAAAAGCCATACCAGTAAACAATCTAGACTAGAAAAGGAATGTAGTTTCAAGTCCCCTCCATTGCTTAGGAGTCATGGGTGCTAGGGAAGGAAGAGTTGTTTTTCTGCAGCACTGTGGCCCCATGGCAAACTATCCATGCTCTGGTGAATAATCATATACTCATGTGCATATGTGCAACACTAATTGGACTTGGTGGGTTATAAAAAGAAAAGAATAGATGAAATTAGGAGAGTGTGAATGCGATCTAATACATTGTATAAAATTATCAAAAATGTATAATATAATAAAAACTTAAAAAGCATCTGTGGAAATGTGCTCCCTGCCAAGGGTACATCACTAGACATCTTACTCAATGCATATTTCATCTCTCACTCAATCTCTCTCTTCCTCTTTCAGCCATACAGCACTCCTCCTCTTACAATATGAAAACATAGTCCATAATACTCCTATGTTCCCAGAATGTAGAATGAATATATACATCCTTAAATAGCTCTAATATATTAATGAATAAGTACATTAATGTTAAATATTAAAACTTAGACCATAATTTATTTATCATCTTCTACTAACTTTGTTTCTATTTTATAACTATTGATAATTTCACAGTTTCAGTAATAAAGCATATTACAGTATCCAAATATTGTATGACACATTTAACAACTTCTATTTGGATGGATCTTCTAATCTTTTTCTTAAGAAATGCTTATAATAGTCCTTTAAAATTATTAAGTTCAAAAGAAATTTTATGTGATCCAAACTGTAGAATAGCTGCTCAAAAATTGTTTCTATGTCAGAAAATATGGCTGTTTGATATCTACTGTCTTTTGCACCCCAGTTAAAATTTTTACAGTTTACTGTGCTTTTAGAGCAAGAGGAGAGTACCCACCACCTCTCCATCTCGAACTGCGCTGTGTGATCAGAACTTCTGCGTTTTCTCAGTCTCACAGCCAAAGAAGACAGCTTTATTTCGCATTTCTCTTATGAATATGACTGAGTACCTTCTTGTATTTGCTAGCTCGCTGCGCTTTCTTCTCTGTGGAAAGTATAGCATGTCAATTATTCTCTTAAGCTGTGGCTCCTTTCTTCCTGATCTTTTGTCGGTTGTGTGCTAAGGCAACAATGTTTTCATGTGTCGCGCTCAGAGCACACACTCACCCAGATTGTTCTCATTTTATTATGTCTTTCCTTTTTCCTTAGAGTGAAGATTTCATAGAGTGCAATACTCCGGTTTTCAATTATTTTGGAGCGTAATGTTTTGGTTATTATTACACTTATTTTTTGAAGATTTGTGAAACTAGCCATGATGGCTCACAATGTAATCTGCACACTATCAGGCTGAAGCAGGAGGAGTGCCCGAAGTTTGAGTGAGTTCCAGAGTACTGTGCGCTACTGTATGAAATCATATATCAAATGAACAAAAATAAGGAAAAATATGATTCCAAGCTCGTATCTTGCCTTTAACATGTTTGTCCCTTACTTATTCTGGGTGTCTTTCATTTATTGCTATAGGTAAGACCTCATTTACTTTCATCTTTATACCATATTCTTGAGAGAGGGGGCAGTATTTACTCAAAGGGATAGTACTTCAATGGCATCTCAACATTGAAATGACAAGTGGGGTTTATATCTTGCTTCTTGTATGTCTCCATGTCAAGCAAATTTAAAATATGACTCAAATTTTTATGATTATTTGTGATTTATTTCCCCCAATGTCTTAGTGAGGGTTTCTATTGATTGCTGCAAATAAAATCATGACCAAAAGCAAATTGGGAAGGAAATGATTTATTTCAGCTTATACTTCCAGGTAACAGCTAATCACTAAAGGAAGTCAGGGCAAGAATTCAAACAGAGAAGGAACATGGAGGCAGGAGCTGATGCAGAGACCATGGAGGGTGCTGCCTACTGGCTTGCTTTGCATGGCTTGCTCAGCTTGCTTACTTGTAGAACCCAGACCCAGCAGCCCAAGGATTGCACCACTGACAATGGACTGTATCCACCTCCCCGCATCTATCACCAATTAAGAAAATGTCCTAGTATTTTGCCTACAGTTAGATCTTATAGAGGGCATTTAATTGAGGTTCACTCCTCTCAAGCTACTTTAGTGTATCTATGACAGCCCTGGCTGTCCTGGAACTCATTTCATAAACCAGGGTGGCCTTGAAGTCACAAAGATCCTCCTGACTTTGCTTCCTGAATGCTGAGATTAAAGTTGTGCACGACCACACCTACCTATGTCATCTGTTTGGAAACAAAGACTCTCTGTGCTTTATCCACAAATGTCCCTTTTGTCATACCTTGCTCTTAAATAGTACTAAGATTTTATTTCATATTCACCCATATTTTCTCAGAAAAAATTGCTTTTTTTCTTTTCTACTTTTTAACCTTTCTGAATCAAGTCAGGCATTTTTCTTTGTCACGCAATCTGATATTCCTTGTGTCTGATTATGTTTTAAAATATATTTTAGTTTACTTGTATGAAACTCCTTTTGATCCTTTCGCTGTCATGTTACATGTGATGCTTTCTTTCTGCTCTCGCTGCTCCTTGGTATTTTCTCTGCATAAATTGTGTTTATCTCTTGAGAGTATATGCCTTTAGCAATTTACAACTCTATTTCATTAATTGATCGCCTTTCCATAACATCTAAAACTAAAATTTTATATAAACAGAAAGACTTGCCAAAAGTGGATGGGAGCTCTGGTCCTCACTGCTTGGACTAGCCTTACAATCTCAACTGTGACAGAGTCCTCCAGCTTCTACCAAATGTTCTAAATTTCTTGTTAGTCTTCTTGCACCTCATAGCCATGTGGCTACTACAGTAGTGCATTCACAATTATTATAGCCATGAAACCATGGAAAATGACCCTAAAACCCCTTCACATTTATACTTATTGCACTTATTGCCACAGTACAGCATCAGCAAGGTCTTCTTAGGCTCAATAATGCCCATCATCATTTTCTCAAACTAGGCATGCTTTAGTAATTTTTATCCACTTCCATTATTTTGTTTCTGTTTGTATGTGTGTGTTCATATTTGTGTTTTTCCATGTAAATGAGTGTTCAAAGCACACATGGTTGCAGACGCTTGGGAAAATGTGCACTCTTGTATGTGGAGGTCAAAGATCAAGTTCAGATTTCATTCCTCATGCTCTGGTTGCTTATTCTCTCTCTCTCTCTCTCTCTCTCTCTCTCTCTCTTTCTGTTGTACGTGTGAGTGTGTATCTGCACACTGGTGTGAATTTGCAAGAAGGCCAGACTAGAATTTTGGGTGTCTTCTTTTATCGCTTCCTTCCACACTGCCTTGTTGCCTCTTTTCTCCATGAACTGGAATGTGCACCAACTTGTCTATGCTGGGAGTTTGGTCCACCGGTCTCCACTCCAAGTTTCTGCGGTTAGAAAATTCACTGGTATACCTGACTTTTATGGTAATGCTGGTAAATCCCTGGGTTTGTAAATGAGTACCGGTGTTCACCCTGCCATCTCGCAGAATGTTTTTTGCATGCTTGTTTTGGAAACAGTGTCTATCACTGTCTTAGATCTTGTCACAAAAATTAGGCTGTCTCTGCTAGTGATCTCAGAGATGCTTCTGTACCTACCTCCCTTGTCCTTGGTTCATAAGTAGATGCCCCACAGCCAGCCCTCTTTATACTTGTTTTGGTGATCAAAACAAGGATTTTGTGCATAGCAAACATTTTACTGGGTGTATTATCTACATAATCTCTCGTGATTTTTCTTTTTGTCATTCAATTGTAACATCTTCCCATGCTGCATATTTTATTCCTTTACCACATTTCTTTCTTTCTCTTCTTTCTAGCTATACTACAATACCCACAAGAGCAGACTGTTGTTGTCTACTTATTATGGTAATTGTTGCTATTGTATCTCATCCACCTAAAACATAACCACTGTAAACACTCAATATTTTCAGACCTTGTGTGGAGAGTTGTATAGTTGAATTTATAGTGACTACAGGATGCTGCACCCAACATAAGCTCCCCTGTCCTCTAACATTGGTACTGTGGATCATTTTGAATCTAGCTGAGTTCCTCATCTGAATGACAACAATATTTTTTCCTAGATGTTGATATGCTGATGTAGGAGGGTCATCTGTCTATGTGTTACTTTCATTGGTTAATAAAGAAACTGCCTTGGCCCCTTTTA
>LOEQ01013035.1:0-11018 GCA_001685075.1 Bramus lutescens
ATGAGGAGTAGAAGGAAGGAGATCATGAGCAAGGAAGTCAGGACCGCAAGGGGGCGCCCGCCCACTGAGGCGATGGGGCTGATCTAAAGGGAGCTCACCAAGGCCAGCTTGACTGGGATTGAGGGAGCATATGATCAAACTGGACTCTCTGAATGTTGCTAACAATGAGGGCTGACTGAGAAGCCAAGGACAATGGCACTGGGGAATAGAACTAGTCATGCATTCTTTACTAGGTATAGTTATTTCAGTGGAGGAAAGTGACTGGAGCATATACTATTTTCTTTTTTGTCTCTGGAGCTATTGTCCAGTAGTTGTTTATAGAGTTGTACATATATGTTCCTAATAAAATCTTTGAACCCTAAATAATTTCTGATACCAAATGGTGTCTGTTTTTATAATTATGCATTTATTTGTGCTCCCACCTTTTTGTGATGCTTACCTTTCCCCAATCATTCTATCTGAAATAACTATCCCTAGTAAAGAATGCATGACTAGTTCTATTCCCCTTTTTCTCTCACTTCCCCTTTCTCTCTCATCTCTTTGTGGGATATATGTATGTGTGAGTTCATGTTCATGTGTGCATATACATGTGGAGGGCCGAGGACATACTTAGTTGTTGTTCTTTCTCAGGAACCATACAATATGGGATTTTTTTGAGACAGTTTCTTACTAAACTGGGGTTCACTGAGTACACAGGGCTAGTACTAGGCTAGTGAGCTAGAACTGAGGGAATTCACCAGTTTCTACCTCCTTAGTTCTTGGATTACAAGTACCTGTTACCATGGCCTGCTTGTTAGTATGAGTTCTGTGTATCAAACTCAGCTGTGCATATTTATTTGACAAGAACCTTCTATCTCCCCATGCCTCATATGATATGTTTCCTAGAAACCCAGCGTATTATGTTCTTTAAAGCATGAGTCAGCTCTTTGGAATTCAATATTTGATTATTTAGAAGGCACGATAGGAGTTTTTAAACAAACATTCAAGAAGCACAGAATAGGAGAAGAATGGGACACCACTGATACCAACCTCGGACTCCCTGTTTTACTGGTAGTTCTTCCCAATGTCAAATGTCACATAATTTATTTTTTAATTATCATAAAAATCAATTTATATTAACGATTTATCCAACTAATAGATAATAATTCCTCTTTTTAAATGATATTTAACATAGCAAGTAAAAAACTATTAAACACAGGTGATATGGAAGGCATTTGATTTCAGCTTTTATCCCATTATGTGTCATACATTGTGAAAACTATTGCTATAGGAGCTACAGCCCTACCACAGCATTGGCTTGCTTTTATTACCATATTGTTATCATACTAATTTGAGCCACTTTTACTCAGACCTTTGTGCAGGACAATGGTTTTTCATCCTGTCAATTGTGTTATTTTTAATAAAACACTGATTGGCCAGTAGCCAGGCAGAAAGTATAGGCAGGGTGACCAGGCAGGAAGTAGAGGGGTGATGAGAACAGGAGAATTCTGGGAAGAAAAAAAGATTCAGTCTGCAGCTGTCACCCAGACAGAAAGAAAGAGAGTAATTGGGTGTGGTGACACACCCCTTTAATACCAACACTTGGGAGGCAGAGATAGGCATATCTCTGTGAGTTCAAAGACAACCTGGTCTACAGTGGGAGTTCCAGGACAGCCAAAGATACACAGAGAAACCTAGTTTCAAAAAAAACAAACATTAAAAATAAAAATAAAAAACAGAGTTTAAAATAAAGCCTTGTGAATATGAAAGTAAACAGAGTCTGGATACTGCATTGTGTTGTCTTTAAATTGCTTGATGACTGAGGAAGGAGCAAGAGCTGCTAAAATATATTTGATTATAAATGCTGCTGAATTAATCCAACATATATATTTTGAAATTGTCTTGACTTCAAAATTTAAGTCAAAAGATACGTTACTTTGGAGAAGAGGTTTTGTTTCTATAGGAAATGAGAGGCTGTTGATTTATTCTGGGTTAAGAAAAATCAGATTTGATCAAGGAAGACCACCTGAGAAATCTCTTATAGGAGCAGATGGCCCAAATGTTTGAGTTCTACATCCAAAAGGGTTTCAAGACTGCTAGCTGAGATGATCAAACCTCACAGAATGAGAGAATGAGACTGGACTATAATTAAAAAATTTTTAGGTCCCTGTAAGATTATCAGTACCTCCAACCAGCAGGAAGTCGGCTAGAAAACTATACCCACATTCTGCCAAAAAAAATGGATTATGGATGTTATTCTTTGTTTAAAGTGTTGGTTACAATTTATTATGGATAATGTTTAGGAAGAAAGCTAAACAAAGGCGATTAGATTCAGAGTTCTTGGTATAATAATAAATAATAAGTCACATGGCTAACACAGAAAATAATTATGGGCTAATATAAGTTATACAAGTTATAAAAAGCCTGATATAATGGGCCAGCCAGTTTATAATTAACAAAGACCTGTGTGTTTATTTGGGACTGAATGGCTACAGAACCAGGTGGGACAGAAACCTCTGTCAACAAGACCTTGTCTTATGTTCCCCATTTTTTAGAGAAGAAAGCTTGAATCTAGGTTTCTATCGCCAGACCTTGCCCTTGTCTGCTTGCCCAGGGGAATCTCAGATCATAGGTGATTCTAGTTTCTTTGTTATAATGCTACATCTAGTTTTGGGGGTCTCTCCATTACTTTGTGATATATCTCACTTAAGATTATACTGGCAATCTGCCCGTGAATGTTATTTTCTTGTATTTACAACCCAGTGGAAAATGCTGCCTAATGTTTGCTCCATCCCATGAGTTTGGTTATCCTCCCATACAACATACAATTCTGAATTCTCAGTGTAGTGATTTAAATAATAATGGCACCCATAGGCTCATATATTTGAATACTTGGTCCCTAGTTGGAAGAATTGTTTGGGAAGGAGAAAGAAGTGTGCCACTGAGGCCAGATTCTAAGGTTTCAAAAGATTGGAGGTGTTAATTATTGGAGGCCAGAGATTATGCATTAAGTCTGTGATGATCATGAAAGGACTAAAAGAAGCACAGATTCAAGAAAAGTATGTTACTTGCTTGCATGTGGCATTACAGATATACGTGGAAATCTTGAGTTCACAAACTTGATGATGATAATGATGAGAAATAGAACTAAAAATGATACATCTCACACTTCAAGCTTTAACCTAGCTTTTCATCTTCAACTGAGCCAAATGATGAACATAAAACAGCCCTATGTATCTCTTCCACAAAAAAATTGTATCAGGGGAAAGTTTGTAATTAGAATTCCAACTAATACATGGTATATTAAGGAGTAATGGAATGACTTTCATAAGATATATAAAGCAAATATCTATGTCTTCATTTTCTCTGAAGTAATGGCTATTTTATCATCCAGAAATTCAGAAAAAATTGACAAATATTGCTTTATTAACTTATTTTTTAAAATAAATTTAACTTATTGTTAAAATACATTAACCAAAAACGTATCAGCTTAATCAGAAAAAAGTATTATCAAGTATAACAACATGTTTTTTCTGTTTAAAATTGTAAATATTAACCCAAATTTAGAAATTATTTCACAAAAGGCTAAATTACCCAAGTAGCACTAACTGTATCTGATTCTTCAATTAGAAATGACAATAAATAATTCAACTGTATTTTGGAAACCATTTATTATTTTTTCAAGTTATGATATGAAAGCAATTTTGGATTGGGGTAAAAGTCAATTAGTATTATACACCTTTCAGTAATTTCTGTAGCAAATGACTGTGAAGGGCTATTTTCTCTGTAATCATATTTTATGTCATTTTTCTTTCAATGAGTTCACTGACACAGTATTTGGTTAGAGAGTCAAATTTCTATAAAATGTAAGGTCTAATAATTTCACAATGATATAATTGCCATAAAAGGTTTATTCCAGCATGTACTATACATAACTGAAATCAAATATATACTTCACAGCATTTCTCTTGGATTCACCCAACTCTGAAAGATCTGAGATCATTAAAGCATCTCAATTAGTAATGCCTTTCCCAACCCCCAGTAGCCAGTGAAGCATACATTAAAGGTGATATGTGCAATTCAAATTTTAATGTTCACCATTTGAAAATGTCTACTACCTTGGTGCAGAGAGTAGTATTATCTGAGAACCTCATTTGCCTGGAGTTTTATATTACAGCCATTAAAAACATTTCATCTCCTTGGGTGAATGTCTTATGAATATTTCCAAACCTATTAAGTAATATTAATTGTACAAAGGTTTGGAAAACATATGAATCATTAAAAGTAGAAATGGGATGTTCAATAGCCTGAAAGAGCTAATGTTATCACTTTTCTGGCCTATTTAACACCTTCATAGTACAATTATTTTTAAATAAGTCATCAAGACCCAGCGAAAGTTCCTTCTTTTAGAAGCAGAGCACTGAGTGGACATGAAGGTGAAAAAATAGGCTCAGAATATTTTAAATACTCACATTAGAGACTAGTGATGTTTTGAGAAAAGTTTTTAAAATATTTCTTAGCAGGAACTATTAATAGATGGAATCCTTGATAGCTTTCATTGATTTATATTTATATTCAGAACATCAAATGAAAACTGCGTTGATCTTTACCCAGAACAAAGCAAAAATGAAAAGGGAAAAAGAAATAAAGAGTACTACTCAAATTCTTCTCTTCAGTAAACTGTATCTTCAACACAGACATGCATGTATTATAGTATTTGTTGCTAATATAAGTCAAAGTTATGTTCAATGTCTAACAACTAGTTACTGGTGTTGGGACAGTTTTATATGGGAAAAGACTATGGGAAAAGGTGGCTGGACTTAAAGAATATTCCTAACCTACAATTTTACTGCCTGAAAATGACTAATTTGGAGGCTCAATTTGTGGCACAAACATTGCAAGTGACAAGAAGCACTCTTAGTTCACATAAACAATATGTTTAGTTAGGGAAAATCATTATCCTAATTTAGGAAGAAACAATGTAAATAATCTCTGTTAATGGAGGTACATGAGGAAAAATAGTTTCAATCTCATTTAGATTCTCACATTTTGTGCCAGATGTAAACAAGGCTGCCTTTGAGAAAGTGAATATGAAATATATGCAAGGATATTTGCAATATATTTTTCCAAGTGTACCTTGGGTTATACAGAAAAACAGAACAAACAGTATACTTGCATGTATTATATAGATGTTTTAAAGCTTCTACATTTATATATACATAGTTATATCTACATAGTCACTTATGAATGTAAAAGATTTATTGTAAGGAATTAGCTAGTGTAGTTGTGGAATCTGCCAAGTCATCAAATCTGTAGGATGAATCAGAAAGCTGCAAACCTTAACTGAACTGATCATTGAGTTTCTAGGCAGAGTGAAAGGCCCATGAATAAAGAAAACAAATGGAATGTCTCCCAGCAGGCTCGAGAACTGGATGGAGATAATACTTTACTCAGGTCAAGTCCAAAGGCAGCAAAAGAATGAGGTCCCAGTTTGAAGCCCATTAGGGAGGAATAATATCTGCTTGAGGTCAGCTTCTTGCATGATCCCAGCTTTCCACTGATTGGATGAAGTCCACCCATGTTATGAAGAAGCGAGCTTTACCAGTTTACATGTTAAACTCATTTAATATTTACAGGAAGAATCATAAAAAGCTTGACCTGGGTACACACTGGTTCAAAGAAATTGATGCAAAACTAATGGTCACATCCTTCATTTCCCATATATTTAGCTTTTACAATAAGCTAGACAAATCAGTACTAATGAAATGAAAGTAAAATAACACAGTGCATGCTAATACATGCTGAAAGATGACTGATAAAAAACATTTTTATGTGAAAAATCAATCAAAATAGTATTTCAAAATGGAATATGTGATGTATGAAAGGCTTTCCGGTAGGCTTTATGATAAAGTACAGGTACACTTATCTTTTTTGCAAATATGATCTTAGGAACTAGTAATACACATCATTAAATAATTTTTGCTGGATCCCCAAATAAATAAATTAAAGTGAAAAATATTTAGTGATGTTAGAAGAGTAGCACAAGTATTTGCACCTCAAAGGTGCTGTGCTGACATCAGGAATTCAGGTAAAGCAGCTGATACAAATGGTGGTCCTACTAAAAGGAAGGGCCAAGAGAATATAGGACATTGGTTCTATTGATTCAACATGCTGTTACATACAGAGTAGTACACATACGTGTTCAAAAATCAATGTTCAAATAGCAGTAAAATAATATCTGCTCTCCATGCAAGTATTTCCATTATTGTTGGTACTGTCGTTAAAATTTGTCAGTATTTTTGCCCGATTTTAGACTAGTTCTCTTAATATTTACTTTTGTTTTGTTTTGTCTTATTTTATTGAGCCCAGGTTGTCCTGGCTCTAGCTATGTAACTGAGAATGATTTAGAACTTATGATTATCTTGACTGTACCACCTGAGTACTGGGACTACAAAGGATGTGCAGCTATGCCAGGTTTATGCAGTACTAGGGAAGAAAACCAGTGTTTCGTGCATGCTAGGCAAGTACTCTACCAACTGAGCTATAAAACTGGTCTGCCTTTGATCTTGATGGTCTTTCTGAAGTGATACTAATTAATTTATATGGTACTACTGTTATTCTCAGCAAAGTACATTCCACAATGGAAACCCTAATTCATTCCCAAGAAACCAACCTAAAAGGCGTATCTAATTGTCAGATGTAACAACTTCCTCAGGTACAATACATTTTCCTTTCCTTTTTAAACGTCTCTCTCTCTCTCTCTCTCTCTCTCTCTCTCTCTCTCTCTCTCTCTCTCNNNTCTCTCTCTCTCTCTCTCTCTCTCCCTCTCCCTCTCTCTTTCTCTCTCTGTGTGTGTTTATGTTTATGTGTGTGTATGTATGTATGTGTAGGCATACATGTGTGCACATATCCATTTTAAAGGTTGTTTAATCAGACATGGAATCCAGAGAGGCCATTTGGAGATTTGGAGTCTTCCTCTATCACTCTCCACCTGATTTCAGGCGCAGTTTCTCTCTGAAACCAGAGCTCATGTTGTCTCTATGAGGCTGTAAGCCAGTGATTTCTGACAACCCTTCTGTCTCTGTTCTGTTTGTGCTTGGGGTTATATGCGTGAGTTGTATGCCAGGCTTGTTATGTGGGTCCTGAAATCTGAACACCTGTCAAGATGATTGTTCAGCAAGTGCTGTTAACAGCTAAACCATCTCTCCATCTCCTTGTACTTTGATTTGAATACAAGGATATCAATACCTTATGAATTTTAAGTAACTTATTTCAATATTTTTCAGATTAACAGATATAGAAGATATTTATAAGAATTCAAGCAAATGTTGAACAAAACTTTCCCCCTCTCTGCAATAGAGCATAAAATATGCCTTCTCTAAAGATAAGGATTGAATGGACCCATTCAATGTTTTATTCAAGGACTCCTTAAATCTAGTATGTACCTATCTTATTTGGGGTTTCTATTGCTGTGACAAAACACTGTGACCAAAAGGCAAAATGGGGAAGAGAGGGTTTGTTTGGATTACACTTTCATATTGTTGATCATTATCAAAGGAAGTAAAGACAGGATTACAAACAGTCTAAGAATCTGAAGGCAGAAGCTGATGCAGAGGCCATGGAGGAGTGCTGCTTACCAGCTTGTTGCCCATGGCTTGTTCAACCTGCTTTCTTATAGAACCCAGGACCCCTGGTCCAGGAATTGAACATCCACAATGGGCGGAGCTCTTCCCATCAATCACTAATTGAGAAAATTTATTTCCTTAATTGAGAACTTTACTGTTGGATCTTATGGAGGCATTTTATCAATTGAGGTACCCTCCTTTCAGATAACTCTAGCTTGTGCAAGTTGACATAAGACTAGCTAGTGCAGTTGCCAATTATACATTATAGGACTAATATACATCAATGAGACAGCAAACAAAATACTGGTCTAGTGAGTGTTACACCTTAACATTAATCAAACATTGAGGTAAAGCCAAATTATTTCCCCTACTAGAGGGCTGAATATGCTCACCAGGACAACTACAAGTCCACATCAAGTGTACAGAGATAGTGGAAAGAGGCAACAAAAATATTCATATTTGTGTTTCAGATGTCTTTTCCATTCATTATTATAAATTACGGCTTATAATGTATTCTTTTAAATCTGTATTTGGCCACAATGACCAGGAGATATACTGTGAGCTTCCTACAACAAAACATAAATTTATAACTGGAACATAATTTGATTCTGTTTGTTTCAAATATGCTTGCCCCCCCCACTTCAAATGAGCCATATTTCTGTATTGGATAAAGTAAATGAGAAGAGAAAAATGGAGATAGATTAAAGGCACAAAATCCAAAGAAAATAAGTGGTTTAAATAAAATATGTAACTATGGTATGGGGTGCTATAAAGATTTTATTGCCACTTACTTGGGAAGACCAGCATAACTCATGCCTAGTGCTACCACTTACAAGTAATGCGATCCCTGCAAACTCATTGCAATAAAACTTCAAGTATCTATACTATCACATATTATATACATGCTCATACACCAGTAATTTAGTAACTTTTCTAGCTGCCTTTCTCCCTGATAGACTTTATTTCTTGATGTCCCTTCTTAATGGGAAAAAATTATTTTCAACACAGTGTGTGGTTGATTAAACATAGAAATCTGATCATTTTTAAACAGTTCTGCAACAACTCACTATTTCTGACATTGAGTGGTTATTGTGGTAGATAATAAATAGTATAGGCAAATCTTCCCTGAGCTGGGCACCACTATGTAAGTCAATAGCTTCTCTCATCCTGGTGAATAAAGATAAGGTTTAGTTTAATTGTGTGATTTGTACCTGTTGACTCTAATTGCAAAGTCAAAGGATCATGAAGATCAGAATAATAAAGGGCCTGAAATCCTGACAGTGTATTTTAGACTGGGTTTCAATGACACTAAGAGTCAACAAGTGGTTGCAATGGATTTTGTAAAATAGAGATGGATTCAGAACACTTTTTGTTGCTCTTCTGTTCTAAATGTTGGAGTTCTAACTAAGATTTTATTTGAATAATATAATCCTGAAAAAATGCAGGCATAAGCATGTATATATAAATAAATCAGCAATCTGTACCACTATTCTCACTATTCATATCGGAGGCAAGATAATGGAAATGTTAAGGACACATTAACATTTAATCAACTCTTTTGATTTCATATCTGGGGCTCTTGCAGTTAGGTTTCTAAAATCCCTATTTATCTATCGATTACATGCTAATGAATTATGCAATTCTTGCTAATACTGCTACTAATAGTGGAAGCATGGTGTTGAAGAGATTATTCAGAAGTTTAGAGCACATACTACTCTAGCAAACAGAGTTTAATTCCTAGGACCCATGTCAGGAAACAGGTATCAATGGAATGTAACTCCAGATCCAGGAGCTCCAACATCCTTTTTTACCTCTGAATGCAAATGCACTCATGTGTATGTACCAAAACACATATTTAAAAATAAAATAAATATTTAAAAGAATATATTTATTCAATCTCCTGTTTAGGGACATCTAGGTTGTTTCCAATAACTGGCTATTATGACTAGAGCAGCAATGAAAATGGTTGAGCAAGTGGTAGGCTGAAGCATTCTATGGGTATATGCCTAAGAGTTACAGATGAATCTTGAAGTAGATTGAGTCATATCTTCTTGAGGAACTAACACACTGATTTCCATAGTGCCTGCATGTAAACACCAAGCTGTAACACAAAGGGCTGGCTTGTTGGGGTTTCTGTCCTGCCCAGTACCCCACAGCCAGCATGTCCCAAAGNTTGCCTCTTTGGTGGTCTGGGCTGGACTGTGAGGAATGGGCTTCCTCCTTTCCATCATTCTCCTGTTCTACTTCCTGTCTGTTTACCCGCCTATACTTCTTGCCTGGACAATCAGTGTTTTGTTAAAATACATGATTGACAGAATACAGACAATTCTCCCACACCACCAAGCCATCCATAAATCATGTGATTTACATTGATGACCTGCCTGCAAGATATTCTAGGGTAATGGTGGCACAAAGCTTAAGGGAGTAATTAACCAATAGCTGATTTAAGGCTCACTACATAACATGGAATCCATACCCAATACTTCTTGAGTGGCTAGGACGCAGAGACTAGATAGCGTCAGGGTCATAGGATAAAACCAAATAGTACAAAACAAAACAAAGCATAGTGATAAAGTGATTCCTAATGATATTCTGCTATTGGTTCAGCCATCATCAAAGAAGCTTCAGGCTGTAGCAGATGGGAACAAACAGAGACTCACACAAAGACATGACACAGACAGTGAGAGACTTTGGAACCATTCAGAACCAGATGGGATATCTCCATCAACTCCCTCACCAGAGGGCTCACAGAAATCTGTGGAAGAAGAAGCAGAAAGAATGTAAGACCCAGATTGGATGGGGGACACCGAGAAAGCAAGGCCCACTAAATCAGGATGAGCAAAGATCATATGAACTCTCAGAGACTTAGGCAGCACACACACTGCCTGCATGGGTCTGAAACAGGTCTTCTGTTACATGTTATGGCTTCCAGATTAGTGGTTTATTTATTTTTTAATTTTTTAAATTTATTTTTCCATTCAAAAATGTACTCATCCTCCTCTCCTCCCATTCCCCTCCCGCTCCCCCACTCACCCTCCTCCCTGCCCCTCCTTCCTTAAGAGAGGGCAGGGAACCCTGCCCTGTGAGAAGTCCAAGCCCCCAACATCCAGGCCTAGGAAGCTTTGCATCCAAATAGACTAGGGACTCAAAAAGCCAGTACATGCAATAAAAACAAGTCCCAGTGCCTTTATCAATGGCTTCTCAGTCAGCCCCCATTTTCAACCACATTCAGAGAGTCTGGTTTGATCGCATGCTCATTCAGTCCCAATCCAGCTGGATTTGGTGAGTTCCTATTAGAACAGACACACTGTCTCAGGTTTAATGGATACTATTGTTGCTGAGTGTCCTTCCAGGCCCTCGGTGAGGAGATGGGAAAGAAAGACTGGGCAACCATGTGTTAGTTCTCTGGGAAGC